>JAJPUD010013492.1:0-44119 GCA_023553655.1 Myrmecobius fasciatus
ATGGCTCTGAGGTGGCCCCTCAAGGTTGTTTTGCTCGGCACTTCTCAGATTATTAATAATCTGCGACGTTTTATCACATGACTCTTGACAGCTCGGATTTCTCCCTCATAAACCGCAAAAACTGGAGCATTTCTGCATAGTGATGGCAAAACAGAAGGGGGGGGGTCCTTTTCAAAATACTACAAAGCAAATCCCCTGTCTGGACTCTATTCACCAAGGCGCCCAACAGCCGGACCAGAGAGGCTGCCAGGTGACCCTGGAGCTGGCGCCGTCACCTGAAGGAGGCTCGGAGCCGACTAAGAAATGGTGACAGGGAGGTTTCCACAAACACTGCAAAGAAGGACAAGGGGGAGGATGAAACCTCCTCTTAAGACATCTCCAACCCTCCACGCCGTAAGTCGAGGAACCGGCTAACCACAGAGTGTCCCATAAGAGGGCTCAGGCCCAAGGCTGCGGGGGTCAGTGACACAACACAAGCTTTTTGCAGGCACACACGCTTCGTGAACCCCACATATGTTACCCAAGACTCCCCAATGGCGGGATCTCCATTTCTGAACATGAGATGTACGACCAGGGAGGGGGAATATGTCTGGGAGCGGCATACAAGGGGCGGATGAGGGAAATGAAGCCCAGAAGGGCCCCGGGCCAACCAGAACTCCAAAGGGAGGAGCAGGAGTAACCTTAGGGCATAAGAGCATGTTTTCCTTTCTGTCTGGGTGTGTGAAGTCACAGGGAGCTTCCACACCCGCTGCCACAGGACCACACTAAAAGCCCTCACTGCTTCCCTCCTCCTGAAGTTGTTCATTTCCTGCGCCCTTTCTGGGTTCAGAATTTTGTTTCCAACACAACCAGGGATGTTTTAACGGCTCAGCCCTGCGGCCAAAATCCCCCAGGCCGGCTGCCCGAAGGGAGGGGCAAGAGTGCCAGGGCAAGTGACAGAGGCGATGTGCCCAGGGCACAGCCTTCAAGGTCGGGGCACTAATCCCTTTTGGGCTTCCTTCCACTTGCTTCAGGCTCCATAGGCCCCTCAGACTTGCAGCTTAGAGGGAGAAGATGGAGCAAACCAACCACACTTCAGGAAGGCCTGAGAGGAGCTGGCCGTGTCCATCCTGTCCCTCTCCCCAGCTGGCTGCACCAGAGATGGGGGCCCTTTGTCTCTCAGTGGGAGAGCTCCTTCGTTCCGCAGTCGCGTAGGTATTCTCCTTTCCTCATTTCAGCTTTGCTACCCATTTGGCCAAATGGGTTGTTTTTTTAATAAAGTAAGAAGAAATAACATTGCTTGACCGAGTCTAAGTCATGAAAATGATTCCCTCCTCCAGAAATAAACTTAAAAAGCTCTGCTGTTCCCGAGTGCCCTTCGCAGGCTCAGTGGCAGCGTTCCTGGACCCAAAGATGCCCAAGGGGTGACAAGCCATGACTCACCACTGTGGCCTTCCAGAGTCTGGTTCATGGAAAGATTGCTGGGAGCTGCCAGGCCCCTGAGTTTGGCGTCATCTGAGGAAAAGGAAGAGACATTCGAGGAATTACACAAAACCCATCAGACGGACCGCAAAAGCCGTTGCAGAGGGAGGGAAAACGGCCTCGGATCCAGCATGCGGCACTTCCCACTCCCGAACCCAAGATTTACCGAGCACCTACAGCGGGCCGGGCGCTGGACTAAATATAGGGCCCGGGAGGAGGCTACGAAGACTGCAGGAAACGGGGGTGCAGAGGGAAGGCACCAAAGACACAGAGACACCCCCACAAAAGTCTTGACTCTGGAGACAAAGCGCCTTCTGTGTATGGGAGACACCAGGCAAGGCTGGAATGGAGACTAGGGAACGCAAGTCCCGGGAAATCCAAGCGGAAGACCCAGAATGAGCTGGATCTCATAGGGTGCTCGAGGCCCTACACATTCACACACATAGAGTTACATACAGAGCTCCCCAAAGGTCTTAGTGCAGTTTTATGTTTTAAGAACTTAAAAAATAGAATGCTACAAACTTAGAAAAAATAACATTTGAAAAGTGAATTATTCCAATTTTAAAATCCTGATGTTTCTTAGAAATATTTAACATTAACTATTATCTCATGCTAAAAATTACTCTAGCCACTTTTTTATTTTTTATTCTTTTTTTTTTTCCTGAGGCAATTGGGGTTAAGTGCCTTGCCCAGGGTCACACAGTTAGGAAGTGTTAAGTGTCTGAAGCCGGATTTGAACTCGGGTCCTCCTGACTTCAGGACTGGTGCTCCATCCACTGCACCACCTAGCTGCCCCCCATTTTTTTATTTTGGTAAAAGCTTTCATCAGCTGCTTCTCAGTGACTAGAAACACTGAATTTATGCTCCTCATCTTAAAAATATCCAAAGGAACAAGGTTTTGATGCTTACATCATAAACTGACCCCATAAAAAATCAATCAGGTGAGCTAGGGGCCACCAAGATCTACTGACCCACCAGCCTGAGAAAGGATCAAGAAGATGAAATTTAAATTTTAAACTAATTATTCAAAATTCACAAAGCAAAATAAGTGTAAATAAATGTAAACAATTAAACTTTTAAATGATGTTTAGGAACATTTCCAGGCTTTCTACTTCTCAGACTTTGGGAATAGCTGGCACACCTGGGCATGTACTCCAGCAGTTTCCCGGGTGGAAAGTCATCGAATGCAGATCTAATAGCAGACCCTGCATTTGGGCTTGAGGACAGTCCAGCTAAGACAGAGGCCCACTGCTCCCTTGCCTTCCTACAAAGTTCCCTCCTCAGTAGGGCAGGAGCACCTGGACCAACACAGCCACAGGTGTCAAAACTCTTGTCACAAAGCATCACAACGGCCACCAGGGGGAAGAAGGACTCAACTTTTCTGCTTGACCACAGAGGGAAGGACCAAAGTGACCAGTGTCAGCTTGATGTCAGAAAAGTCTTCCCAGCAACCCAAGCCATCCGAGCGGGTGGGCTGCCTCAGGAAGAGCGGTCTCCATCACTGGGGGGGTGGGGGTGTCTTCAGTCAGAGCTCAACCTAGAACTGTTTGCAAACAAGCAGGAGATTGGGCAGGGCAAGGGCAGAGGGGCACAGAGCCAGGCAGGAACGGGCCAAACTAGACAGTGTCTCTCCTCACATTGACATTCTCTGGCTTAACACAAAAATTAAGCCCTAGTAAAGTATGTTTGAAAAGTCTTACTTGTTTTTCTTTGAAAATAATTGTTTCCTAATTAACATGTATTAGACTACCGGCCATCTAGGAGAGGGGGTAGGGGAAGGAGAGAAAAATTTGGAACAGAAAGCTTTGCAAGGGCCAATGTTGAAAAATTATCCATGCATATGTTTTGCAAATAAAAAGCTTTAATTAAAAAAAAGAAAGAAAATAAATGTTTCCAAGGCAATCCCAATAGACTTTGGACAAAAAAAGTACCATCTGCATTCAGAAAAAGAATTGTAGAGATTGAATGTAAATCAGCACATGCTGTGTTCACTTCTTTTTTCAGGGGTTTTTTTTCTTACTCCCATGGTCTTTCCCTTTTGTTCTGATTTTTCTCTCCCAACATGATTCATAAAGAAATATGTATTAAAATTAATTAATTAAAGAAACTGAAAAGAAGTAAAGAGAGAATATTGAACTTCTGATTTAAAAAGCAAGTCACCTAAAAATAAAATGCAAATAACTTTCAAAATGAAATAAATAAATGCCTATGATAAATGTAGAAACATGTTTAGAAAAATTATACACATTAAACCTGTATTGGATTACTTGCTGTCTGGGGGAGGAGGGAAGGGATAGGAGGGAGAAAAATTTGGAACACAAGGTTTTGCAGAGGTGAATGCTGAAAACTCTCTTGGCATCCATTTTGAAAAATAAAAAGCTATTATAAAATATCTTCTAAAAAAAACAAAATAAATGTTTGTTTACTATTGGATTCATTTGATATTCTGAATGTCTTGCTGAACTTTTTTTTTCAGTTTTGTCATAAGAGCTGGCTCAATGGGTTGAGGAAGAAATCAAAACAAAGGCAATGTCAAAAAAGAGTAACAATTTTTAAGAAGAAAAGAAAAAATTAAGATTTAATGTTAACTTCTGAATAAACAAATGCTACGAATAGAGATGATTTTATTTTTTATTAAAGCTTTTTAGTTTCAAAACATATGCATTGATAGTTTTCAACATTCAACCTTGCAAAACCTTATGTTCCAAATTTTTTCCATTTCCCCCATCCCTCCCCTAGATGGCAATCCTATATATGTTAAACATGTATAATTCTATACATATTACCACAAATATCATGCTAGACAAGAAAAACCAGATCAAAAAGAGAAAAAATGAGAAAGAAAACAAAATGCAAGCAAATAACAACAAAAAGAGTAAAAATGCTATGTCATGATCCCTACTCAATTTTCCAGTTCTCTCTCTGGCTGCAGATAGATGGCTCTCTCCATCACAAGACCATTGGAACTGGCCTGAATCATGAGAGATGATTTTAAAAAACAACTCTTAGACCAAAATACAATTTACCTGTTTGTGTTTCTAATTTTAAAACTTTCAGAAGTCCATCTTCTCCACCACAAGCTATGAAGCCTTGGTCCTTATTCCAGGAAATACATTTCAATTTAACATTATTGGGGATGGCGATCTGAAAACCACAAACAGAGAACATGGTAAATCTGTGAGCACTTTTCATGGAAGGAAATGGGAAATGAAGGGCAAAGTCTTCTGAGAAAAAGGAACATTGCTGGATATGGAGGAACATGAATAGCGAGCTAGTGTAATAGGCAGCATCTCCAGGGCCCCAGGATCCTAAACACTGCTGGAGGAAAGAAAGACAGATGTATCACTTCCAAATCCTAGACTTGAAACTGGAATTGAAATATTCAGGACTCAAATTTATAAATAACTGAAACTAATAATATCTAAATATCTAAAAAAAAAACCTAGCTAAAGTTGAGCAGGGCTCTACACTTACAAGCTACTAACTTATAAAACAAAATAGTCTATATGAGAATTCTATCATACATCACATATATGTGTGTGTGCAAGTGCACATATACATGTATTATCACAAAGAAACTCACAATTTATATACAAGTTAAACACAAAATTGTTATCACTGAAATCTTGCAAGCTCTCTAGCATCTACGTCTCCTCTCTGAAGTCCTTGCTGCTGCTGATCTAACATCACAAAATGTAACTGTGGTTTGTTTTCCTTTTCTGTGCAATAAATACTCTGTTCCTAACTTAGAAGTTTTGGTCAAACCGGCGGTGTGAGGTCGACGCTAGAACCTCCCACGAAGATCCCAACGGCTAAGACTCAGATGCCTTGGACTAGACTTGGATGCCTGTCACTAAAGAAAGCTCATGTCATACAACTGTCCCCCAAACTGACCTTCAAAGTGCTATTCTCTAATTCTTTCCTCTCACAAAATATTGTTCTCAATAGATCTCCTCAGTAAAAACAATTCAGTTTATCTTATTTAGCACAAAGGGTCACTGAGCATCAGAGCTAGAAGCAGAATTGAGAGGCAGACACAAGGTGACAGAGAATCAGGAAGATTCCCATATACAACTCCTCCATAAAGATCCAAAAAGTGCCTCAGATCAAGTCCTACTGCAGAAATCCATGAAGAAAAAAAATCCACACTAAGTCCTGTTTCCATCCCAGGACAGCATGGAGTGACTGGGGACACTAGGGATAAGGTCTGGACAAGGGAGCACCATATGGAGGATTTTAGGGGGCTCAGGTCCAGAACAGGGATTGATGCTGTTCACAGAGCAAGAAGAGGTCCCAGACTCACACAGAGGGACCCTGACCTGGTAAAGCGCTGCCAACCCACAGCCGTTCTCCAGCAAGTTCCAAGGTGGACTGAGAAAAGGACCTGGGTTCAGGGGGGCATTCCAGGGTGAGGGGTGGTCACAGGCCTGAGCAAATTTGAAGGAAGCAGCCCCTGTGAAGCTGTTGAGAGTAGAGGAGGGGTTTTGTTTCTGTCTTTAGTTCAATGTCCAGAGTAGAAATCCCAAAACAAAGGGGAGTCCACAGTTCTACCTCTCTGAACTGCAGAGCTTTCTATATGGCTGAAAGTGGCTGAGATCAGGAGTATTCTCCTGGAGCTCCAACCAGGACAAGCACACAAGTGTGTGGCAGAGCTCAGACCACAAGAGCAGCAATAAGATTTTGCCCTGAATCGGACTCTTCTGGGAGCAGTAAAAGCCTGTAGGTTCCCAATCTCAGTTACCCCTTACATCCTCAAATAATATAAGACTCAATACCCCTAAAAAGCAGGAGACAGACAAAAAAAAAAGACACATCTTCCTTCCAGATGTGCAGAGAGCACATCTGGCCCTAATATAAAATACAAAATCAGGAAATAAAATGGAAGAATGAACCAAAAAAGAATATCACACACAACAAAGAGCTAGCAAGGTGACAGTAATGCTCAAGGAACAAATAAGGGCCCTAAAACATCTGCAAACAAACATGTAGCTTAAGTACCTTTTCAATCAGTATTCTTAGAAGAGACCAAGGGTTTGCAAAGAACTAAAAAAATTGTATTCTTTTTTTTTTCCCTGAGGCAATTAGGGTTAAGTGACTTGCCCAGGATCACACAGCCAGGAAGTTTTAAGTGTTTGAGGCCAGATTTGAACTCAGGTCCTCCTGACTTCAAGGCTGGTGCTCTATTCACTACACCAAAGAGCTGCCCTAAAGAAATTGTTTTAAAAATCAAATGAGAGCAATAAGGGAAAAAAGGCAAGGAAATGAGAGTTATGGAATATTTGGGGGAAAAATAATAAGCTTTATTTTCCTTGCTTTTTTTAAACATAATGGGGAAAATGTTTTGAATAATGCCATATGTATGACGGGTCTTGTATTTCTTACTTTCTCAATGGTCAGGGTAGGTAAGGGTAAAGGAAGGCCGAGAATTTAGAAGTAAAAACAAAAATTAAAAAATCTTTAAAATGATATTCCAATAAAACTGGCAATCTAAATGAAATGGATGAGTATTTGATGGGTTGTTTTTCTTCACACTCAAAGATGGCTAAAGTGACTCTGCTAGGACCAAAGTACAATACATCTGACTGTGGCTGATCAGACCCATGTGAGCTCTGCCCCAAATTGGGCCCAAATGGTCCAGATGAGCATTTGGGATGGAAATGTCTGCAAATGTGGGCATCTCAGACTGCACGCCACAATGGGCAGACCGGGGCCAGGGTCTTCCCTGCCTACCATCAGTCTCAAAGTTCTTCAGAGAGACCCTGAGAGTTTCCTTGTATCGTGTCTTCTGCCCCCGTGGGAGCGCCTGCCTGAGGGAGCTCTCTGTGACATCGGACGGCGTGGCCGGCCCATTGGAGCGGCGCGCTCCGTGGTAGAGTGTGAATGACTGGCAGCAGTGAAAAAAGTCCCTGGAAAAGGGTCCTCAGAGCAAGAAGCGGCACTTCACCTGGCAAGATTATCTTCAGATTCTTCCCAAGACAATGCACATGGAAGCGAGGCAGATTCCTGGGTGGTGCTGGGGGTCTGTCCAGGTTCACCACCATTTACCAAAGGGATGGGCACAATGGCCGCAGACCTCCGGTTGGATGGTCAGTCTCACACCCCTTCCTCCCCAAGCTTTACTGCAGAGCCTCCCATATAACTTCATCATCTAGGTCAGGGTAGGAAATGCCGGGCCCACAGGTCGAAGAAGGCCTGGGAAATCATGGGTCTGGCCCTGCCAAGGCAACCACAGGCGGCAACGCCCTCCCCCTGCTTGAGTTCTTTGAGCTAAGAACTGTATATGTCCCGGGACTAATGTCATAAATACTCAAATGTGCCCCCCCCCAAGAAAAAAAGGTTCCCCTCTCCTGATCTAGCTGATAACCCTAGAAAGTACACAGCCAAGTAAGTGAATTTATCCACAGCCTTCAAAACTCCATTTGCTGTAACTGAGGTTCCACATTTGGATGTTTGGGGTTTGGCTGGTAGAAAACCTCTTTTTTGTTGCTGTTAATTATCAGGTCAAAATTAGCATGATGGCAGAGAATCAATCCAAACCCTGGTGCATGTCAGCCCCAGAGGCTGCAATGGATACACAATCATCTGCAGACTGGGCTGGTAACCTATTGCAAAAAATATATTTATACATATATTATTTATAAAAATAAATTACATATATATATAATTTACAAAAATATAGAACACCTAGGTTAACAAACAAGAAATGGAGGCCTTAAATAACACAATCTTATAAAAAGAAATTAAATAGGCCATTAGGTGAATTCTCAAAGGAAAAAATTCTAGGACCAGAAGGATTTATGAGCAAATTCTATCAAACATTTAAAGAATAAAGGATGCAAATATGATATAAGCTGCTTGGAAAAAAATCCTACCAAATCCCAAATATGATCTTGATATCAAAAACCACGGAGAGTCAAACTAGTGAAAGAAAATGACAGTCCAGCGTGCTAAATAAATATTGATTTAAACATTTTAAAATAAAACCTTAACAAGAAGACCACCGCCACAATATATCACAAAGATTATCTACCATAACCACATTAGATTTGTACACACAATGAAGTGCTGATTCAAAATTAGGGAAATTATAAGCAGAATTGTCTTATTAATAACAAAAACCAAAATCATATGGCTTTATCAACAGATGCCAAAAAAAATTGAAACACCAAAATTATAGAACATTAAATAAAAATACAAACATTATTAATATTTTACATATTACTATATGATGTTAATATATGTTTATATTTTATATATTACTCCCCCAAAAAACCCAGTAGGCTGAAAGAGAAAATAGAAAATACAGAAAAAATAAAACACTAGGGAGTCTTCCCTGCTAAGCACATATGGAACTATAAAAACCAACTACACAAATAAAATCTTCTGAATAACTGGAGAAAAATTAGTACCCAATAGTCCCAACAGTACCTAAATTCATTTATTTATTTGGTGACTTATCAATCTAACCACTAAAGGATTACTTTATAGGGTTAGGGAGGAACAAAAAGCCAAGAATCACCATAATCAGGAGTTGGCTATAACTAGCTGCAACTAGCTTCCTAGAGCAGACCCTTCAATTTTCAGCGAGAGCCTTTGCACTTCAGAAAACAGAAATCAGTATTTTATTGATTGTCTAAACACAAGAAAGCATTAAGAATGACTTTTTGAACTATTAGGGATTTGAGCATTCTGTCCACATGGCTAATGTAGAGATGCATACATGTATATACATATCCAGGTGTAAGAAGCATCCCCAACTGACAGATGACTGGCAATTTTCGGAGAAAAAACCCAAGCTCAGTGCTCTAAATCACTGATAATGCAGATTAAAACAGTGCTGAGCTGCCACCTGACAACCATCACTTTCTGGGGGCTGACAAAAACAAAGGGGGCCAGATTCTAGAGGGGAGCTGGGAAAACCCAGACACTGCCGCCCACCCGATGGAGCAATGGCCTAATCCAACCATCCTGGGCAGCAGGTGCCCCCCAGCCTACAACCTGGGCTGGGCTGTTCACCCACAGGTAAAAGAGTGGCTCTTTTTGTGGTGACAGAGAATGGAGGGGGTGCCCATGGATTAGGAAATGACTAAACAAATGAAGGCTTGTCGTCAATAAGCATTTATTAGGCACCCACTGTGTGCAAGGTCCAGCGCTAAAGAACACAAAGACACAGAATTAAAGAGCTGGCCTGCAAAATGACCTTGACTGCAGCTAGAAAGGCCCAGCAAATGCATAGGCCCGAAATCCACAAAAGAGGGGGAGGGAGCTCGGCAACTGGCCCAAGGGCAATCCTAGACAATTCTTACACATTTATTAAGCACTTACTGTGTGCCCGGAGCTGAGCTGGCAAGACAAAAAGAGGCAAAAGGCTGTTTTTGTCCTCAAGGAGCTGACAGTCTAAGGGGAGGGAGGGCTCCTTACAGGACAAGGAAGAAATAGCAGGGGGGGAGGAGGGAGAAGGGGGAGGCTTCCTGGAGGAGGTGGGATCTCAGGTGGGTCTCAGAGGCGGCCAGGGAGGTCTTGAGTAGGGGGGGAGGGGGAGAAAGAGGAGGAGGAGGAGGAGGAGGAGGAGGAAGTCTCCGGGAGTGTCCAGAGGGGGGAGGCCAGGGGGAGCGGCTTAGAAAGGGCTTTGAATGTCAAACAAAAGGAGCAGAGGCCACAGGGGCCCCTCGAGTTTGCAGAGTAGGGGGTGTCACGTCATATACTGCAAGAGGATGGACTGGAGAGGGCAAGGCCCCTCCCCCGCGGGACCCCAAGTCCCGGCCTGAACACCCTGCCGAATGGGGGGAAGGATGAATCTTAGGGCTGGGGGGGGGTGGAGACCCCCTGGAGAAGGGCCAGGGGCATGGGAGAAGCCAGGGCAGGGCTGGGAGATCTGAGGGGATCCCAAGCGAAGGAGAGATGGGGAGAACAGCCTTGGGCCTCGCCCCGGGATGGCCTGGAAGAGGAGCGGGCGGAGGGGGGGGAGGAGAGCAAGGCATCCCAACCACCGCGAGAGCAATGCTGCGGCGCCTCCACCCCCAGGGTCCCAGGCCTCCTCCCTGACTCCCCCCCACCCTCCTAGGACCCCCCCCCGGCAGCATGGAGGCGGAGCTGCCAGGTGACTTACCGAGGTCCCCCAGGCCCCCGACCCCACAGTTCCGGGGGAAGGGCTCGGTCACGGACATGAGACCCCGGCCCCCGGGGCCGCTGAAACCCCCAGGCCTTCTTTTCAGACCTTCCAGCAGAGCAGCTGACTGGGCCAAGGCTCCCGGGGACCCCGTGGGGCCAGGCCCGGACGAGAGGAGGGAACGCCCCGGCGGGTACAGAGAGAGGAAGGGGGGATGGAGACTCCCCGGCGGGCCCGGCCTTCCCCTCCCCCCCATTTTCCCCGGCTCCGTGCCTCAGTTTCCCCCCCCGCGCCCCAGCTTCCTCTCGAGCCCCACCTTCTTGCTGAGGTAGATGAACATGGCGGTCGGGGGGTTCGGGGGAATCCGGGGGCTCTCTGGGGTTGCGGAGAACCAGCTTGCTGCAGCCCAACTCGCTGGGGAGCTGCCGTCGCCCTGGCAACCGCCGTCGCCGGCCCCGCCCCTGGTCCTGCTCGCGAGATTTCCTGTGTCATCCACCCGTCCGATAAAGTGTGCGCGTACATACGTGTTTACGTTGCGTGTGTGTAACAGCGCATGCGCGGAAAAGCGCAGCGCGAGCGGGGTGGGGGGGATTACTGAGGGGCGGGGCCTGGGCAAAGTCTGGGAGGCGGGAGATGGTGGAGAGGGTCTGGAAGCCAACCGTCGGGCCCCTTGGCCCGGACCTTTGAGCGGGTGTACCTAAGGGGGAAGGTGGGGGGCAGGGGGGAGACCACTGCGGGATGCAGAGGGAATGGTCTGGGCCGGGCTGGAAAGGCTGCAGGCGCCAAGCGGAGGATTTCAACCTCTGGGAGCCACTGCAGCTTCTTGAGCGGGGCAGGGACATAGCCGGACTCTGCTTTAGGACTCACTCTGACAGCTGAGCCTCCAGGGGATGGACCCGTGTGGGGAGATCCTGGAAAGGGGCAGACCCCGCCCCCTCCTCGATCAGGCGCTTGCCATAATCCATAAGAGAAGGGGAGGGTGGGTCGTTTTTTAAGCACCTACTGTGTGCCAGACACTGTCCTGATCACGGGGGATGCAGAAAGAAGCAAAAGGCAGCCAGCTCTAGGAGGTCCGCTAGCTTGTCACCCCTGGAGGCCGACTGGGAGGACAAGCGAGGGGATGGGGACGGATCGGCGGAGCTGGGCAGTGGTCATGACATCTCCAAGAGACTGAGGACCGAGCCTTGGGGAGTGAGGCACGGGGGACCAGGCTGGGGTGTCAGGCCTTCTGAGAAGGAACCCCTGAGCAAGCAGGAGGAGAGCAGGGGGAGCGGAGGGCAGCCCGGACCAGAGGATGCTGGGAAGGGTCCAGGCAAGCAGCAAAGCTCCGAGATGAGAGCCTCAGATCTGGCGGCGAAGAGGCTGCCGGGAGGTCTAAGCCCATGGCATCGAGTGATTAGATCAAAACGGAGAATGTAAAGGATGGTGGATGAGATCCCTCAGCCTCCCCCACACACACACACACTTTTTTTTTAAAAAAACTATAATCGATTGGCTTTCCACCTCTCCCTCTGCCTTCCCTTACATAATCCTCTTCATCATCTGTACTGTGACCTCCATCCCTTGACCTCAGTTTTCTCCTGAGTCATCTGCCTGCCTGACTCCTTTCTCCTCCTCTCCCTATCTTAATCCTTTGGTGAACCATTACTCCACTGGCCTCCTCTCTTGAATCCCTTGTCCCCTTATGATATTGCCAGTTATACCCAGCCACCCTTCAGCCTTGGCTAACTCCCACCATTCACTATCCTCACTGCTCCACTCACGCTGCTGAACAAAGATGGAGAAAATCAGTCATGTGACTGTATCCATGACAAATTTATGTTATAAAATCTTTCTCTATCTCCCACATCAGCTCTCCACCCTCCACAGAGGCTCTTCTAGACCTTCTCATCCCACCTCAAATCTCCTATAGCTCTCCTCACTCTTAGTTTCTCAGCTGAGAACCCTAACTCCCATAGGTTTGAAGCTTTTTATTTTCAAAACATATTCAAGATGGTTTTCAACATTCACCCTTGCAAAACTTGGTGTTCCAAAATTTTTTCTCCCTTCCCCCCACTGCCTCTCCTAGACAGCAGGTAATCCATTATATGTTAAACACTGATAATTCTCCTATACATATTTCCACAATCATCTTGCTGCCCAAGAAAAATCAGATCAAAAAGGGAAAAAATGAGAAAGAAAACAAAATGCAAGCAAACAACAATAAAAAGAGTGAAAATTCAATGTTGTGGTGCACATTCAGTCCCCACAGTACTCTCTCTTGGTGCAGATGGCTCTCTCCATAGGAGACCATTGGAACTGGCCTGAATTACCTCGCTGTTGAAAAGAGCTGCATCCATCAGAATTGATCATCACATAATCTCGTTGTTGCCATGTACAGTGACCTCCTGGTTCTGCTCATTTCCCTCAGCATCAATTCATGCAAGTCTCTCCAGGCCTCTCTGAAATCCTCCTGCTGATCATTTCTTATAGAACAATAATATTCCATAACATCCATATACCATCACTTATTCAACCATTCTCCAAAATGGGCGGCTACAAACATTTTTGTACATGTGGGTCCCTTTCCCTTTTTTATACTCTTTTTGCTAACCCTCATATTTTAATATATATATATATATATATACATATATATATATATATATATATATTAAGGCCATCCTCCATGAATTCCCTCTTCTCCCTTCCTTCTCATGTCCTGTCAGTCCGGTGCCTTTAGTCCCTCTCTCCTCCTGAATGAGGCAGGGGAATTCATAGGATGTAAAAAGAGCTCCAGTTGATTATGCTGCACAGCCTTGTTCATATACAGTTTTGCAAGCATGATCAGTGAGTGAATAGTAGGCAATCCCCAAACACCATTCAGAGAAGCAGCTCGTGGGCATTGCGTATGCCTGGCATCTGCCAATGGGAGGAGAGCCGATCCAGCCTGAGAGGCCCTGTCAAGGCATCCCTGCTTATGAGCAACTAGCTGTGACCCTCGGGCTCAACCCATTCCCATGCCATGCACTAGTGCTTCTTGCTCAACAAGGGCATTTCTGCAAGGTGGCCGAAAACTTATTGTGCACCACAGGTCAAGGTGACCTCTGTACTCCCTCTCAGCAGGATCCCATGCCCTGGCATTCTTAACCTTTTACAATCTAGCTTTCTACCTCATCATTCCCCTGAAACTGCTCTCCCAAAGAGATCGACAGTGTCAGTTGCCAAATCTGGTGGCCTTGCCTCAGTCCTCACGTTCCTTGATCTTTCTGCAGCCTTGGACACAATTGATCACTTTCTCCTCCTGGATACTCCTTGTCTCTTAAGTTTTCAGAACCATCACTCCTTCCTGTTTTTCCTCCTACCTCTCTGATGGTTCCTCCTCTAACTCCTTTGCTGGATCCTCATCATGGCCATATCCTTTAACTATAGGTTTCCCTTAGTGTTCACTGTTGGGCCCTCTTATCTTTTCCCTTGACAGTCTTTCACTTGGTGATCTCATCAGCTTACCGTATCTATGGGGCAGTTAGTGGTTCAGCAGACAGAATGTTGGATCTGAAGTCAGGAAGACTCATCTTCCTGAGTTCAAATCTAACCTGACACTTATTAGTTGAGTGACCCTGGAAAAGTCACCTAACTCTGTTTGCCTCAGTTTCTTTATCTGTAAAATAAGCTGGAGAAGGAAGTGCTATTTGCCAAAAAAACCTCAAAAGAGTCACAGAGTTGGACATAACTTATAAACAACACCACAAAAATGCTGATGATTCCCAAATCTGCCCATCCTGTCCCAAACTCTCTGCTGACCTTCAATCTTGCATCTCTATCTGCCTTTTGGACAATTTCAACTGGACATCCAGTGTCTTAAACTCAACATTTCCAAAACTGAGCTCATGATCTTCCCCCAAATCTAACGTCTCTCCTACTTTCCCTATTATTGTAGAAGGCAGTATTGATTATGCACTCAATGGATCCCCTGAGGCCACAATGCAACAGAGTATGGACTGATCTTCTGCTGATAGTGCAAATTTTTACCTACCAATTAACATCAGAAAACGCAGGTTTTCTATTAGCAAACACCACCACATCTAGTCATGGAACCATTGGTTATAGCAAATGGAGAAGTTTTGAATGCTTGTAGATCAGCTCACTTCTCTTCTTAGTATGCTTTCCAAGGATGTCAACCTAGATGATGAGGTTGACACACACATTGTCAGAGCTAACTCAGTGTTTGAGAACTCTAAAGGGAAATGTGGGAGACGAGATATTAGGCTACCATCAAAATCACAGAACTACTGGGCTGACCTCATTGTTGTATGTCTTGGGAAACCTGGAGAGTATAATAGTGCCTTTCCAGGAAACTGACTCGCTTCCATTTGAATTGTCTAGGGAAGATTCTGAAGATCACCTGGCAGTATAAGACACCAGACACTGAGCTCCTTTCTTGAACTAAACTGCCCGGCATCCCAACTCTACTGCAGAGAGAGCAAGTCCGTTGGGCTGGCCACATTGATTGAATACCAAATGTATGCTTGGAAAAAAAAATTTATGGAGAACTCACACAGGGTGAGCGCTCATAAAATGGTCGGGGAAAAAAATGATGCAAGGACACTCTCAAGGTCTCTCTGAAGAACTTTGGAATTGCTGTGAGATGTGGAAGACTCTGACATAGGCCTTTGAGCATAGCATGTCTTCCTCAAAGAAGCACCATACTCTATGAGCAAAGCAGAATTGCACTAGTTCAAAAGGAACATGAGATGAGCAAATTTAGAGACTTCTCCACTCCAAATACTCATATTTACCCTTTGCATCTGACTTCCAGTCGAACTATCTGACTTTTGCCTCTTTGTATTCTTAACACTTAGAAGGGTGTCAGGCTTAATGGATGCTTAAAAAGTGTTTATTGATTGGAGTATCATAGGAATTATTACTTGTTTGTATAGATCTGATCAGTGACAATTGGACAAACTGTGCCTTGAAATCATTTTGGTCCTCAATGAAAATAAAGGACAACCACCAAACCAAGAGGGCCCCCATCCTCCCAGTCCCCTAGCTCCCTACCTATGAGTCATCCTGGGCTCCTCTCTCTTTCATCCTCCATATCCAAGCTGGTACCAAGGCCTGTCAATTTCCCCTCTACAACATCTCTTGTAGATTCCACCACCTCAGCATCTCTGGTCCATTTCACCTCTTCAACATATCTTGTAAATTTCACCTCTTGTAGCATCTCTGATGGATTTCATCTCTTAAATATCTCTGATCCATTTCACCTCTTTGCATTTCTTTGTAGATTTCACCTCTTCAGCATCTCTGGTCAATTTCACCTCTTCAGAATCTCTTGTAGATTTCACCTCTGCAGCATCTCCTATATCCCCTCTTATCTCCCCTGATACTGTCACCCCATTGGTGCAGACCCTCATCATCTCAAACTTAGACTATTGCAGTTGCTGCTGGAGGTTGCCTGCCTCAATCTCTCTCCATTCCAATCTATCCTCCATTCATCCACTAGAATTATTTCCCTAAAGCAAAAGTCTGACCATGTCACCCCCTACTCAACAAACTCCAGGGGCTCCCTGTTGCCTCCAGAAGTGAATATAAGATGTTTTGTTTGATATTCCAAGCCCTTTATAACCTGTTCCCTTTTACCTCACCAGGCTTCTTCCACCTCTCTTCCCCGTGTCCTGTTGGATCCAATGACACTAACCACCTGGCTGTCCCATGAACAAGACCCTCTATTTCTCTAATCTGTCATTTTCTGTGAACTTCCCCCAAGCTTGGAATGCTCTCCCTCCTCAACTCTGCTTCTTGATTTCTCTTAAATCCCAATAAAATCCCACCTTTTCCAGAAAACCTTTCCCAATCCCTCATAATTCCAGTGCCTTCCCTCTGTTAATAATTTTCCTATTTATTCTATTCTTTATTTGTTCATATTTGTTTTATGTTCTTTCCTCTATTAGATTGTAAGCTCCTTAAGGGCAAGGAGTGACTTTTGCCTCTTAATGTATTCACAGCACTCAGCACAGTGCCTGCCACATAGTAGGTACTTAATAAATGTTTGCTAATTAGAGTATTATAGGAGTTATGACTTGCTGCATCTTCTTTTAAGCATTTTTCAGTGCACATGTATGTGTTCATTGGGTGATAGGGGAATACAGAGCCACATAATTAATATCCACTGAGCTCTGGAGCTGAAGCAAAATGATCCAGGGAATTGGAGAGCCTGGGTCTTCCCTCTTTAGGGCCAGACTCCCCTAGGACTAGACCTGATCCTGGTCTGCTTTGGCCTAGAGCCAAGTAGATTAGGAGGGAACCATAAAAAAGAGAGCCTGCCCTTGTCCTACCCAGGCTCACCTCACAGCACACCTTGTATCTGCATAAAGAGAATCCAGACTGGCTCTCTGGGAATCCTCAATTCACTCTACTCTTGATGATAGCACTAGGCATCAGGAGAAAGCACAAATGACATCCATGGCTCAAGCAAGTAATATGTTTATTCTTCTAAAGTTCACATAAACTCAGGTGAAAATCCAACTCATTTTTAAAATAACATAGACCAACTCATATAACATAATTAAAAATGATTCAGAATACTTTACAATATTCCATATACAAAAGATGTGGTCATAAAAATGCATCTGAGCCAATTTATATTAATAAGAGATTTCCTTTTTTAAATTATGTTTGGTAATACATTACAAAAAAAGTTCATAAGAACAATTTTGCTAGCCTGTAGCTATGGGGCAAAGCCATAAAGAAGCATAATTTTCATGTTATTCTTATATTTAAAGGGTCTATCCAAGGAGTTTATGATTAGATTTTTTTTTTTGGATACAAGGACCGAGAGCCCCAATATCACAGCTGAACAAGTCTTACTGAGCATCATGGTACAGGTGAGGGCCTAATGGACCACAAGAGTGACCTTAGCGCAGAAAAACACTCATCTGTGTGTTTGTCTTCAGAATGTGTACAGCCAAGTGATTATAGGAACGGGCAGACTAGATGAAAGACTGAGCAAGCTGTGTGAGCTCAGCACAGAAATCCCCTTTGGAGCTCCTTCCTCTACTTGGATAAGGTAGACACAGACTTAAAAAAGAAACACCTTAATAGGTATAGAGGATACATACTATCAAAATAAAAGAGAGGAAAAGTTTCTGATGTTAAGGTGGCAACTTTGTTTTATCTTATTGGTATAATTGTATCATTCCCAAATTAAATGTATCAAAAACTTGAATCTGAAAAGAGAACAATCTCATTGTACTATTTTAAAACCTTTTTACTTTCAATTTAGAGAGATACAGTTCTGGAGAAGGAAGCATTTGGTGTTTCTTTTTAAGGGGCTCCCTTATCTCCCTCTCAAGAAATGGGAAGGGAGCTTGTCCCAGTTTGGAGTAAAATTGAAAAAATATTTGGGCAACATGCTGCTTTAAAAACAGTGTTGCTGAATAGCAAACACAGTTATTCTCCATGGGTTGCTTTTTGCTTGAAGGAAAAAGGAAAGAAAAAAAAATGGTCTCTGGAAATTCATCTTATTATTTGCTCAATGCTGTTTTTGGTGGCTGGGAAACAGCGCTGGCACGCCAATGGCCAGGTTCCCATAACCCCTGTGGGCCCACTGTCAGACTGCTGAGGGGGCAAGGGTGGCAGCTCTAGCGGCGGACCTGTCTCAAATCATTGACTTGCAACTTCTCCAAGATGGCGTCAAGTAATTCCTTGTTAAGGTCAACATTGTTTATGGCAAGAGCTTTGGAAAAGTTGAATTGATTCTCCCATTTTCCCCACTGTTTGGTAACCCGAGTCTGCCTTGACAAATCACACTGGAAAGCCACTGGTAGTTTTGCCACCTGACACTTGAAGAGCGCCTTTCACTGGAGGAACGCAAGGAAACTCGAAGCACAGGCTGTCACTTCTGCTCTACCAGCCCCAATGCTGCCAACTCAGACAGATGCCCTGAAGTGTTCTACAACCTGCCAAGAGGAGAAAGGCCCGACCGCCCAGAGCTTGCTATATAATCGGGACTGTGAAACCACAGGGACTTTTTGTCCCTAGAAGTCGCTTGATTTCATGTTAATCTCCCATATTGACTGTCTAATTAGCTCCTGAGGCTAGAGGGGATCAAGCCCCCCAAATCGACAGCACCATCAGCCTCTTCCTTGGGTCAGCATACTAGCTGTAAATCTAGGGCTTCTCGTAAGGGTGGGCTGTGGATCAGAGCTGAGTTGGGCTGTTTGGGGAAATGTCTGTGGGGTTCAGAAACAGACAAACTTAGAGGGGACTTTCTGGACAACCTGCCACAGGAGGGGCCGAGTCCAGTAAATGCTGCTGCTCTGGCTGGATGTGGATGGAGCATGAACTGTGCTATTCGGGAGCTCCTCCTGAAGAAGAACTGCAAATGAACTGGAAGAAGATCCATTCTCCTGGGAAGCAAGCCTTCCTGGGATCAAAGGACCATTGAACTAGATCTGGAAGGTGCTTCAGAGGCCATCATGATTCAACCCTCATCTTACAGATGTGAGAAACTGAGGGCCAGAGAGCGGCCGGGATTTGCCCCACACTGCCCTGGGAATGTAAGTGCTGATGGCATCGTAGGCTTCCTCTGAGCCTAGTATTCCTGCACAGCCTGCCTGCCTAGGAATCTCAAATGAGCTGCTCTGCAAAAAGCCAGCATTCAGCAGGACCAAATGGAGCTAGTCTACACCCTCTGGAAGGAGGGACGAAGAACTCTGGGGCACTCTAGTGTGCTCCCAGTGCAATTTCTGCAAAAAACAAAAACAAAAACAAAACAGAACAAAAAAACAAAACAAAAACAAAAACAAAGCAAAAGCAAAAAACCAGACCAAACACAGAAAACTCCTGCCCTTCCTTGAAGGATCCAGGGCTCCTTTCAGTAGGCAGCTCCAGAGCCACTTCCAACAGTTAACCTGCCCCAGCTCCCTCCCTCTGGAAAATGACTCTATCCAGTTTGTTTTTAATTGTCTTGGATTGTAAACTCCCAGAGGACAGGAACTGTCTGGTGAATGATTGCTTTTGTGTCTCCAGCATGCAGAGTACCCAGGAAACATATGTCACTGGGCTCCTGCCCCTCCCACCAGATGGCACATCACTTCCCTTCTCACTAAGGCCCGGACAAAGTGCCCTTGGGCCAGCTTCTGGTTCCCTAAGTCCCATCTCCCATCTCTGTCTAGAATCCATCAGCCCCCAAGCATGTAGGGAACCCCTCTGGCTCAGGCGTTATGCTAGACAGCAAGGCAAGCGGGTCCTGCCCTTAGGAAGCTTCCATTCTTCATTCCCAGCAAGTCCTCCCTTCTCCCCTTGCCTCCTAGAGGGCAGAGCTTCCATCAAGACTCAGTGCCAGCTTCTATCCCAACGCTTTCTGGATCCTGGAAGCTTCTTCTCCCTCCCCTCCTCCTCCATCACTGCCAAGTGGCCTTTCATCCCTGTCAGATAAGCCTTCCTACACAACAGCCCTTCCCCAGCTAGCTCTTTGACAGGAGGGAAGGGTAAGATCACCTTTCTCCTCCTATTGCCAGCCTCTACCACCGTGCCTGGCACAGGGTATGTACACACCCACCTCAGTGCCTGGCACACATTAGGTGCTTAATAAATGCTTGTTGATCAGAGAGCTGACTGACCAATTGGATGGCAGGCTTAGCTGCAGCATGTGAACCCCCACAGAGGGGAGGCCAGAAGGGGATGAAAAGGATATGTTTGGCCGACAGTCTCTGGAGGTAGGAGGTGACCTTCTCCTGGAAGGCCAACGTGGCTTCGCAGCCACAGGCGTCCTGAGTGGAAATCAGTCTCTGGGCTTCCTCGACAGCTGTGGACAAGACATGGAGCCGGTTTTAGAACAGGGGGGGTCTGGGAACCTGCCAGCCACAGGTCTTGTCATAAGGAAGGGCTTTAAAACTCCGTCAAGGATAGAAGGGAAAGTGTGAGGAGAGGCAGCAGACTCCCATTCGGGGAGCACCTTCCCACAGGACGCACACTGATCCCTGGTACCCAACACTACCCTTAAAGAGCTCAGCCTGATCGGTTGGTGAGTCTCTCCACTGATGCAGATTGCACCCCTATTAGAAGGTCATGGAGATCTGTTGGACCTGAAGGGAATAAGCTCTGAACTCAGGAGGGTCCTTGAACAGAGGCCCACAGGTCCTAATGCCTGAGAGGGTTGCCACCGTGTCATGGAGGCTCACACAGCAAGCCCTCCCTGCCACCAAGGCACATGAAGGAGAAATGCAAAGAGTGACCTGGCTGTAAGAGAATGACTAAGGGAAGCTAAGATTTACACAGCACCTACTGTGTGTGTGCAAGCTGGGCTGAGCACTTGACCATCCTTTTCTCCTGGGAACCTCACAACAGCCCAGGGAGGTGGATGCTATTTTCTCCATTTTACAGATGAAACTGAGGCAAACTGAGGTAAAAGTGACTTGCCTAGGGTCCCACAGCTAGGTAAGTATCTGGGTCAGGATTTGAATTCAGGGCTTCCTGATTTCAGGCCCAGTTCTCTTTCCAGCATCTCCTCGGACTAAATGGCACTAGGTCCTCCACCTCTGGGCTCTCCCGCCTTGGGGGAGGTGGGGAGGGCGGGAGGGAAAAGGGGGAAGGGGAGCCTGTGTCTGCAGAACTGCAAGCCTGCAGCGAGACCCCGATCCGCTCACCGCCCCTCCCCCCAGGCCTCTCCTCCCTCCTTTCTCCACCTTCCCCAGGCCACTCCTCTCCCCCTCCCCCGCTTCTCCTTCCCCTCCCCTCCTTCCATCTCCCCCTCCCCGCCCCCTCCCCCTCCACTCGCCCCTTCTCCCCCTCCCCCCCCCCAGATCTCACCTGCGCACGAGCGCCCGTCTCCCTGCAGGCTGTAGCCAGGCCGGCACTGGCAGCGGTAAGCCCCGGGCCCGTCGGGCACGCAGACGTGCTGGCAGCGATGGGTGCCCAGAGCACACTGATTGTGAGCTGGGCCGCAAGCCGGGGGGGAGGGGAGGGGGGAGAAACACGGCCTGGTGAAGCCGAGCCCGGCCCCCCCATGGCGGCCTGGTCCCCTGGGAGGCTAAAGAGGAGCCGCCTTGGGCCCTCCCACACTCACGCCCACACACCCAGACACACACACAGTAACACACTCACACACCCCCATCCCCACCCTCTTATTGGCCAAGGCCCCTCTGGGACCCCCCCCCAGCCACGCTCCCTGGGGACCTGGGCCTGGGAGGCCCCCTCCCCATCATGGTGAAGAAGGGTGGGTCCCCGTCCCCCAGAGAGCCCCCATCCTTCCAGATCCTCCTCCACCATCTGACCGTGCAAGGCCACGGAACCGCCCTTTTCTTCCCTTTGCTCCCGTTCTCCCACTCAGCCTCATCTTGTTCCCTCTTATCCCAGAGGATGTAGAGCTAGGAGGGGCCTGAGTAGTCCGGGCACTCCCCCCATTTTCCAGGTTCAGAGACTGAGGCCCTGGACCAAAGTCGCACCCTGGGGAAGAGGGCCAGAGAAGGCCCCAGACTTGAAGCAGATTCTCCCAGAAGGCCTTTTGAGAGTCCAAAGGCAGCACCAATGAAAATGGGGTGCAGTCAGGACCAGCGAAGGAGCCCATGCAATCCCAGCTTCTGCAGAGAATCGGGGAGTGATCTGGCCACTCCCCTGCCGCAGGAGCAAAAGAGAGAACAGAGGGACTTAGGAGGTCTGGGTTCTGGTCCTGCTCCCTGGCTGGGGGACACTGGGAAAGTCCCCTCCCTGCTCTGGGCCCCAGAGCATTCCCTGTGGAAAGTTGCACTGACTGAGGCCCGGCCCTTCTCAAAGTCAAGAACAAGAGAGAGCCTGTGACTGGGGGAGCCCATTCTACCTGAAGCTCAGCTCTTGGGGGAGCCCCCCCTTCCTGGAAGGCCCCAGCTAAGTCTCCCTCCATCTTCTAGCTTCCCTAAAGAACTGGGCCAGAGATGGACTGTCCAGTCCATCACCCTGTAGCGCCCTCCTCTGGCTGTCCTCCTCAGGGCAGGGTCCTCCCGGAGCCCCTCAGGATCAAGCCCCTTGGGATCAAGCCCCTTCGGAGCCACCCCGTGCTCCAGGCTGAGTGCGTGTGCTGTCAGTGGCCTTTCACTTGCGCTCTCCTCAGTGCTTAGCACAGCACCACACATAGTAGGTGCTTAAGAAAGTGGCTGAACACACATGACATCATTTTGTATTCCTTCAGTGCTTAGCCCAGTGCTGACACACAGTAGGTGCTTAATAAAGCAGCTGAGCTCATGTGCCATCAGCAGCCTTTCATTCTGTCTCTGCTCAATGCTTAGCCTACTGCCTGGCACACAGTAGGTGCTTAATAAAGCAACTGAGTCTGGTGCCATCAGCAGCCTTTCACCCCCTCAATGCTTACTTAGCCCATTGGCTGGCACACAGTAGGTGCTTAAGGAAGCCTCTTCACCCAGCTGAGGGGCCTTCAGGGAAAGCTCAGGGGAGGGCAGGCGTGGGGGCTCTTACCAGAACACGTCTTCTTATCCTGATTCAAGCTGTAGCCTTCGTAGCACTCACAGTGGTGGGCTCCGGCCCCGTCGCTCACACAGATATGCTGACACTGGTGGGTGCCCAGGGCACACTTGTCCCGAGCTGCCACACGGAGGGGCCAGGGCAGGGCAGAGAAACGAGAACACATTTATCAGGGGCGGGGAGAAGGAGGCTGGAGGCCGGGCATGAACTCCAAGCAGACTGGGCAGAGATGGACCCCCCTCCCCTGAGAGCCCCCTCCAGCACCTTTCTCCCAACAGCCCCCTGTGCTTTGGCCCTGAGGAACATTCTCTCTGACATTGGCTGCCCAGGACCCTCCATCAGTAGCCCCTGACCCAGCGCGGTCTATCAGGAAGACCTGGATTCGAATCCCACCTGACAGTCTAGCTGGCTAACTCCTCTCTCGGAGGCTCAGTGGCCCAAGCAGGCCACTGGTTCCGGCACCTCTCACCCCATGCCTGTGCCGAGGCTCAAGCGAGATCAGGGCTTTGCAGCTTCCAAGAGACCCCAGGGAAGTACTGGCCATGAGGGTTCCCGCTTGCAGGACGGGCACCAGGGAGAGCTGACTCCCGCTCTGGGCCTGCCCTCAAGAGCCCACCCCCAGCCTTCCTGGGGGAGCCACATCCTACCTCCCCCCCATCTCAGTCACCCAGGAACCTTTAGCAACTTCCCTGTCCCCCCAAAACCAAGGTGGGCAGGCCAGGCAGCTGCAGGGCAGTGGGAAAGCTTAGCTGAAAGGCAGTGGGGGGAAGCCCCCCAATAAAACCAGGCTCCCACAGCAGGAGCCCCCAAACCGCAGCTCTCACTGGGGCCGGCAGGCTGGCTCCTTTGGGAGAATGCAAGCCTGGCTACAAAGTCTCTGGGGCTGTTCCTGCCTTTAATCTAGACCAGCATCACACATCTCCTTGCCAGCCTCAGCACGAGGTCAGCAAGAGGGAAACCCTCGCTGAGGGTGAACAGAGAGAGGGGGGCTCTTCCAGAGCCTAGGGGGTGCTGGGCCTGCCCGGCTCCTCACCTGAGCAGGTTTTCTTATCTTCATTCAGGAAGTAGCCTTCGTAGCACTCGCAGTGGTAGGTGCCAGCACGGTCACTCACACAAATGTGCTCGCACCCATGGGTGTTTAGGGCACACTTATCGATAGCTGCCAAAAGACGGGCACGTGGATCAGTAGGCAGCCATGAGGAGTGCCCTGAAGCTGAGGGTTTTACCCCGCCCACACTGACTACTGGGCACTGCCCATCTCTGAGAGGGCTGGCAGGATCCTCTCCAAAGTCCCTCCCAGATCTGCCATTCTGGGCCCTAAGTGATGCCTCGAGGAAGCGAGGGGACACACTGAATAGAGCCTGGAGCCAGGAGCCCTGAGTTCAAATCTGACCTTAAACATGTACTAGTCGAGTGACCCTAAGCAGCTTAACTTCTGCTTGCTCCAGTTTTCTCTTCCGCAAAATGGGGGTCATAGTATCACCTGGCTCCAGGGCTGTTGTGAGGTTTGAGTGAGATACTGGGAATGCATTCACCCCAGTGCCTGACACACAGTAGGTGTTTAATAAATCCTCCCCTCCCCCTTCCAGTTCTGACCTCTGATCTTTATTCAAAGGACCTTCCCAGTTCTGACACTGTCTCCACAAGGTCCCTCTCTTCACTCATGTCCTGTCTTCTAGAACTGGAGCCGGACTGGATGGGTCCCAATCTCAGTCCATAGAATCCCTCCATTTCCCAGAATTCCCTGAGTGCCGAAGGGGGCAGACCTGGCCGCCACGTGGAGAGCCTTGCAACTTGCCAATGTGCCAGGAGCAACAGCCCCTCTTTTGCCTGCTGCTAAGGGAAAGAAAGTCACTTATGAATCTTACCTGAGCAAGTTTTCTGGTCTTCATTCAAGGTATATCCTTGGCTGCATTCACAGTGATGGGCGCCATCTCCATCACTCACACAGACGTGCTCACACTGATGGGTGCCTAGTGCACACTGGTCCAGAGCTAGCCAAGAGAAGTTGGGGGGGGGGGGTTCTGTTAGTTATCATAAATGAGGTAACAAGCAGTCAAAATTTCCTTTTTTCTCTCTCTTTAAGAGAGATTATTCAGGTTGTGTGAGCAACAAAGTGGTGGATGGGGCATTTTCTCTGATCCCGTGACCTCTCCAATCTTCCCAAAACAAAAATCACACTCCCTGATAAAGCAACTTCAGCTGTCCCCATTGTTTAGGAAACTAGAATCGGAAAAGTTTTACAAGGGGCTCACTCAAACCCCCTCCCCACCGGCCACACTAGCAGCAGAGAGATGGCACTAGCAGCAGGCTCACAACAAAAGGCACCACCATATTCTGCTCCTCCCTCCCTCTTCTCTTCCCCTCCTCCTCTTCCTCTCTCTGTCTTCCCCCCCTTATCCTTTTCCCTCTGTGTGTCTCTCTCTCCACTGTACCATCCTTTGTCCTCAGGTTCCTCTCAAACTCTTCTTCCTGTCTACTAACCCATCAGTCATTTTCCTTCCTCCATCTAAGTGAAGCAACTTGCTGATGGTGAAGTATCAGAGGCAGGATTTGAACTCCTCACCCTAAATCCAATGCTCTCCCCACTACCTCACCCTCTGAAGTCCCTTCTAACTTCAGATCTCTGCACATAGGTGCCCATGCACATAGCAGCACAGTAAAGCAAACAGGGGCCCGGAAGATCCCTCATTGGACAGAGGAGATGCAGAACTTCAGTCTGTGATTTGCCAAGACCACCCTGGGATCCTCTGACAGAGTGGGGCTTATGACTCTGAACCCAGTCTGCCCTTCTCCCCATCATCTCCCTCTTAGCCTCCTTTCTCCACTCAGCCCTTCAATGACCACAATGCATCTGTGCTTTTGCTCTGGCTCTATTTATTTCAATTTAAAGTCAGGTCTTTCCATATGTTCCATATATTTTCTTCTATCTAATCTAATTCTTCTACCTAATTTCCCCACAGCGCCTGCAGGGAATAAAGCATCTTCTCTATTTCACGGATGAGGAAGCGGGGTCTCACAGAGGCAAGGTCAGGCAATAGAAAAGATTCTGGGCTCGGGTTCAAGTCCAAGCTCCCACACCCTATCTATGGAATTCCCCTCAGCCAATCACCTCCCTCATCCCTTTGACCCTTGGCTTCCAAATCTCTAAAAGGGAGACCATCACCGTACCACTTTGCTCCCATGTTGCTCTGTTAACCCAATAACACGGTGTCACGACTGTGATTAGTGGACCGGAAGCCCGGCGAACAGAGGATGGGCTGACAGAGCTGAGGGCCAGAGCCATCGAGCGCCATCAATTACATAACAAGGTGCCCTGACCAGGATCGCTTCAGCCCTCCCCTTCCTGTCCAACATCCAGGTTCTTCCAGTTTCTACAATTAAAACTCCTCCGCCATGATTTCTGACGCTGCCTTTTGCCTTTCTTGGTACCCTAGCATTTCACACAGTAGGTGCTTAATAAATGCTTGCTGTCTTGGAAAAAATCTTTTTACAGTTACTTTCATGTCATCTTCCCTTTAGACTGTGAACGTCAGCAGAGCAAGAAGGGCTCTTGTTCTTCCATTTCTTTGTGTAAAACAGAGCCTGGCAAACCACGGGCTCGTAGGCACTTAATAAATGCTTGTTGACTTGATAGTTTAGCCGAGTGCCTCCCACTCAACATCCATGAAACTTTCCCACCCCAAGTCCCCCCTCCCCAGTCCCCATGAGTCGCCTCTTTGTGTTAGAATGTAAGCTGCCTGAGAACAAGAAATGCCTTTGCTTTTGCATTAGCGTCCCCAGCACTAGCATTAAGAAATGCTTTTTCATTCATTCATTCATTCATTCACTCACACACTTATTCATTCATTCATTCATTCACTCACTCACTCATTCATTCATTCATTCATTCATCCATCATAAGCATTCGATAAAATGGCTTTTAGATTCAGTTGAACAGAATGAAAAGGTCTTTGACTTCAGAGCAGATGACATCAGCCTTTCCCCTAGGTCAGCTCTGGCCTCCTTGGGGGACCTGGTGATTTCCTCATCTGCTGCTGGCCGGGGCCCAAGGAGGCCGGGCCACCTGCCCTACCTCTCAAGAGAAGCTTTGTGATTCCTCCCGGCTCCCGACAGCTCAGAATGCCGGGCACGTTCCGCCAGAAAGGGAATCTGGAAGGCTCCAGGGAGCGCTTCCAAGGAGATTTTGCACAGAAAAATCATTGACTCCAAACTCTTGGCTCAGAGTGTGCCAACAGGAAGGGAAGTGGGGCGAGCCAGCCGACAAGTACGTGTGAATGTGGCCAGTCAGACAGACACCCGGGTGCGGAGGAGGACGCGGGAACGGGAGGACGTGTCTTGGGAGGGATTGGGGGGGGGAGTATGTGCCAGGGTGGGCTGAGTGTAAAGAGATTGGTGTGTGTGTGTGAATGGAGGATGTGAGTGTGAGTGTGTGAGGAGGTGTGCGGTTCTATGTGTGAGTGGAGGAGATGGGAGATGTAGTGTGTGCACGAGTGTGTTGTGTGTTTAAGTATGTAGATGTGTGTGGAAGTGTTCTGCTTGTGAGTGTGAGTGTGTGAAGGTGTGTATCTATGTAAGTATATGTGTGTGAATGCATGCATTGAGTGAGTGCCTGAAAGTGTATGTGCATTGTATGTATATGGGTGTGAGCATGTGTATATGAAGATATGGATTGTAAAAGTGAGTATATGTGTGTGTAAATATGTATATAACGTGTGTATGTGTATGAACCCATGGATTGTGAGTGTGTGTCCAATTGTATGAGTGTGTGGGAGTGGATATGGGTGAGTGTGTGTGTGTGTGTGTGTGAATATCTGTATTGTAAGTGTGAGTATATGTTGATGGGTGTGTATGTGTGTGAGTACACAGATATGTCCATTTATGAGTGTGTGTACTAGAAGTGTATGTGTGTCTGAGTGTGTGTGCATGTGACCGTGTGTATATGTGTGAATATATCTATTGTAAGTGTGTGTGTGTGTGTGCGAATGCGGGCCCACCAGGGGAATGAGCTCTTCCTGCATTGCCCAGGAGGGCCCAACTGAAGGGAAGTGGGGCCGGGAGGGGGAGACCGGCTGGCTGACCTCAGGCCCTTATCCTGCCACTGGGCGCTCCGGTGACATCTTTCTGAGGCCGAATCTCTGCTCTGAGCCCGGCCGAGCGGCCCCAGTCTGAGGCTGGCGTGCCTGCGGCGGGCGGGCGGGCGGCCCCGCTCCTGCTGCTCTTGGCACCCGGACAAGGCCAATATTTGCCCAAGAAGGGTCTTTTCATTGGGCAGGATTTCCAGGACATGGAGCACCACATGTTGGCCAGGCGGCGGACAGCGATGTCCTTTCCACAGACAGAACTTCATTTTCTGTCCCGGAACAAACAGCCCTTTTGTGCCAGGGATGGAGATTCCAGCTCTGGGCTGCTGGCTCCAGGTGCTCCAGACCTGCGGCAGAACACTGAGCCACAGAGAAGCCGGGACTGATGCTGGCCTTCAAGGCTCCAGGGACAGGGCTGTGTACCAGGCAAGATGGTACCCGATAAACAGAGAACTCTTTTCTTCCTTGATCGCGGAAGACTTGTCACACAGGCAGAGGAGGGACTAATGCTGGGGTCAGCCCTGGACTCCACCTGAAAGCCTTCCTGCCCCTGCTCTCTGAGTGAAACTCAGAGGTTTCTTAGGCACCCGGAGTCTCAATTTCCCCATCTGTACAAGGGAAATAATACTGACCCTACGATACTCCTGGGACTCCCTCACAGCCCTGGAAACCTTCGTGTGCTCTAGAAACACGAGCTATTGTTCCTAATATTGCTGCCCTGCTTCCACTAATCATCCATTTAGCCGTAGGATGAAGGGAAATGGGCTATGGCAGTGGAAAGGAGGGTGGCTTTGGGATCCAAGAACTTGGGTTCAAATCTTGCCTCTCCTGCCCCTGCAAGGGGACCCTGGGCAAATTACTCTGACACTCCTAGCTCTTCCCCATAAAGAGAGGGGATATACAAGTCAATGATAATAATGGTCAATGACACTTTGCAGGTGGATTTTCAATTTGAATGGAAATTATTTTAGCCAAGTTACCTCACCCCAATCCTGGCAGATGAAGATTTTACAGACCCAAGTCAGTGTGTATATGTTTACATTTTACAGATGAAGAAACTGAGGCCCAAAGAGGTTTCCTTGAGCTTTGGCCCTAAGAGCTTCTGAACAGTCCATGTCTGAGGTCACTTCTCTCTGGCTTTGTCTCTGTCTCTGTCTTTTCTCTGTCTCTCTTTTTCTGTGTCTCTCTGTCTCTGTCTCTCTCTGTCTCCCTCTGTCTGTCTCTCTGTGTCTGTCTGTCTGTCTGTCTGTCTCTGTCATTCTCTGTCTCTGTCTTTCTCTGTCTCAGTCTCTCTCTGTGTGTCTGTCTCTCTGTCTGTGTCTGTCTCTCTTTCTGTGTCTGTGTGTGTGAGACCTGCCCTTCTCCATCGAGCGGGAGAAGAGGGACAGCTATGGGGGCAGGGCACTGCCCATAACCCCAGACACTTTCAAGTCCGGCTGAACTTTCCCCCTCTCTAGATTGGGGGGGGGGAGTGTTCCCTGGGCGGGATGGGGGAAGGGACCCAATAACAGCCGGAGGTGACAGAAAATCAGGCAGCCAAACACAAGCTCCCAGCCCCCCAGCGTCAGCGTGGGTTGGGGGATTCCCCCTCTAGCCCGCCCCTGCTTGGGAACACTCAGACTTCAGGGGCGACTAAGAGAGGAGCTCCCTGGTTTTGAGAAGGGACCCCCCCCAGCCAGAGTGGAGGCGCTGCTGGCAGGGGTGAGGGGAGCTGCCGGCTCCCTGGGACCCGCTGGAGCCGAGGGGCTGCAGCTTCCCCGGGCGCCCCCACCCCCGAGGTTCCCCACCTCACCACAGGCTCCCCAACTTCCTGGCGTCTTTCACGGAATGGCTCTGATCTCCCCTTCCACAGCAAGTCTTTCTTCCCCTCCCTCTGACTCCGGAGCTGGCCTGGCCGGGTCTGGTCCGCACCCCACGGCTCCTGGATTAGCTTGGGCTCCCAGCCTCCTGGGACCCCGTTCCTGCCTTCCTTTGTCTCTTAGCCCGGTACCCCCAGCCGAGCAAACGCTCCCTAAAGGCTCATTGAGGCCCTGAGCTGCCCAACTCCCGTGGGGAGCCCCTGATTCTCCTGCCAAAGAGCCTACCGCGCTGACTACAGCTCCCCCCACTCCCCATTTCCCGGGATGGAAGCAGAGACTCTCCTGGCTCTAAAACGGCCCAGGAGCCGGTCCTTGAGACCCCAGATGGAGACGTGGAGGGAAGTGCAGGGGGAGGGAGACTTTACTTTTTCCCCTCAGGAAGATTGGGGGAGGGGGGAAGAATAAAAGTAGTGTCACTGTTTCAGGGCTGGCCAACCATCCCTCCTAGGAAGGGAGGCTCACTAACTGGGCAAAGGTGCGCACTTTCCCGACAAGCCCAGAGGCAGCCAGAATTCTGTGGAAGGGCAGAGCAGGGCTGGAAGGGAGGCGGGGGCCCATCATCCCAAGTGGGGACAACAGCCGATGGCCAGGAGCCAATTGTAAGTGTCAGGAGGTCGGCCTCCAAATCCAGTGGCCCTCAGCCCCTCTATGCGACCCCTGTCTGCGGGCACTAGCCCTTCCGGAGACCCCTGTCTGCGAGCACTAGCCCTTCCGGAGACTCCTGTCCGCGGGCACTAACCCTTTTGGAGACCCCTGTCTGTGGGCACTGGCCCTTTTGGAGACCCCTGTCTGCGGGCACTAGCCCTTCCAGAGACCCCTGTCCGCGGGCACTAGCCCTTTTGGAGACCCTTGTCTGCGGGCACTAGCCCTTTCAGAGCCCGTTTCCTCATCAACATCAACATGAATGGGAGATGAGGGTTTCCACGTCCCACACCTGCCACTTCCTCCCCGCGTGACCTTGGCCAGGTCAGCGGGACCTCAACCTCCTTCTCTAAAATGAGGGGTTGCCTACTAGATGCCCCTTTCCCCCTTCAAGTCCTCTGCTTCAGTTAGAGAAAGTAAGAGCCCTGAACCTGGAGTCACCGGAGCTGGGTTCAAGTTCTGCGAGGACTGCCTAAGCTCTGTAGCCTTCGATAAGTCCAATGACAACTCTGGGCCTCTATTTTCCCATCTGTAAGATGGAACCAGATGGTTTCTAAGAATAACAAAATGGATGGTCTCAGAGAAGCTTGGAAGACTTGAATAAACTGCTGAAGAGCCAGGAGAGCTACGGGTACTGTGAGAGCAACAGCGGAAAGATAAACGACTGGGGAAGCCTTGAGAAGTCTGCCGAGCCCAGAGGAGGCTCCTGAGAGGAGGGAGAAGGAAAGCTGCCACCCGGTCCCGAGCCAGCCGATGGACTCAAGATGCACAAGGAGACAGAGCGGGCTGGCCCTGGCCAGCAGACTGCTTACCATCACCTTTGGGTTACAAGGGTCTTACCACAGAACGTTTCCCGGAACCTCGAGGTCACTTTCTCGATCACCCCGTAGGTCTCCACATAAAACACGTGGTCGTCCAGCGGCCTGCTGGCGATCGTCCTGAGCGACTGCATGTCGGCCCGGTCCACGCCCACGGCGTAGATCTCGATGCCCGCTGCTCGAGCCCGGGCTGCCACCTCCTCGACCTGGTCCTGCGGCCGGCCGTCGGTCACCATGATGGCCACCTTGGGGATGTTGAAGGTGGCCGTGCGGGCCCCAGCCTCGACGGTGAAGGCTTCGTCCATGGCCGTCTGGATGGCCAGGCCTGACATGGTGCCCGTGGAGAGCGGGATGACCCGGGACACCGCCTGCTTTACGGAGCTCTTGTCGGAATAGGTCTGCAGATTGAACTCGATTTTCACGGTGCTGGCGTAGTTCACCAGGGCCACCCGAGTGGCGCTCGCCCCGACGTCCAGGCTGTCGACGATCTTGGCCACGAAGCTTTTCACTTTGGCGAACTCCTGGGGCCGCACGCTGCGTGAGCTGTCGATGATGAACACCAGGTCCAGGGGACGGCTCCTGCACACCTCTGCGTGGGAAAGATGGAAGCAGAGACGACAATGACCAGCTGGCAACGTGGTGGCCAAGAGATCAGAGTCTCACCCCCTGAGCCTCTGGAAGGGCTTTTCCCAGGGCTACACTGCCTAGAAGTGGATCCCAAGTGAATCGAACATTTATGAAGCGCCTACTGTGTGTTCCCTCCCAGGTGAAGATAGCAATGGTATCTTTCAAATAAATAATAAATGGCGGCATTGAAAGCTGGAAGAGCCTTGGAGGTGATCAAGCACACAACCCAGAAATGAGAAACCGGGGGCAACGGAGGGGAAGGGAGCAGCTCAGGATCACACAGCCAGTACGCGGCAGAAGCAGGATCTGAACCCGGCTCTTCCTGCCTCCCTCTGGGCCAGCTGGAGTCCATGGCTGCCCCTGGATGCCTCAGAGGAGTTCAGAAGAAGTCTTTGGCTGGGCCCCAGGAGACCTTCAAGGGAACGCGGGATTGTTCTGTACCCTGCTCTCAGCTCCCGCCCCTCCCCAGAGCATAGTGGTCCCTGAAGAAGCCGGTGGGCAGCTGACCCTCTCCCAGCTGCCTCACCAAGGCTGCCTCAGGCCAGGGGCAGTAATGGCGGCCAGCAGCAGCAGCTCTTGGGACTCCGACTCACAGATTGGGGCAGCCTTGTCGGCCTCCGGAGCCGAGGAGCCCATAAAAGGTCTCGAAATGGGGTCCTTCACTACAGCATCCCGACTACCGTTAGCTTACTGGGCTCCTAGGGAGCCAGGGTGAGCCCTTCCTCCCACCCAGCCCCCACTCCTGGCAGGAGCAGCTCTCCCAGATATGGAGTCTTACCCACCACTGAGCCTCAGTTGGCCCCTCTGCACCTGCGTCTGCTCCCCGTCCTGGTTCCCCCCCCCAGGCAGCCCCATAAGGCTAGTCCCCCTTCTGTGTGTCAGTCCCTTAGATACCTGCGCCCAGCCCTGGTACCTCCTAAGTCACAGGTTCCCAAGCTTTTTGGGGTCCTGAATCCCTGGCTTTTTCTTAAACCTCACCTCACCCCGAATTAATAGGAAATAGAAAGTAATTGTAGCGTTTTCCAGCCACGTTCCCATAAAGCAAAATCCATCGGGTTTTCCTAAGCAAAAGCCCCGACTTTGCCCGGCCACTCTCCTGTGCCTTAAGGCTTCCCTTCCAGCTTAGCCCTCCCCACTCTCTAGCCCGACCTCAGCCCACCCGCAGGTGAAGGGACTTGCTCAAGATCCCACAAGTGGTCAGCGCCCGGCAGGAGCCACCGATGCACTCAGCCATCCACCAGAGCTGCTTCTCCTCTTCTGCCCTTCCTTGCTCCCCAGAGTCTCAGTGCCTTCCATGTGGGCACAGCCCATGCCCGTGTCTGTGCCAATCTGTCTCATCCCATGCCTGTGCCCGTCTGTGCCCAGCATGTTTCTTCCCATGCCTGTGCCCATGTGTGTGCCCAGCCCGTCTCCTCCCATGACCATGTGTGTGCCCAGCCCGTCTCCTCCCATGACCATGTGTGTGCCCAGCCCGTCTCCTCCCGTGCCCGTTTCCGTGCCCAGCCCGTCTCCTCCCATGCCCGTTTCCGTGCCCAGCCCGTCTCCTCCCGTGCCCGTGTCCGTGCCCAACCCGTCTCTTCCCCTGCCCATGTGTGTGTCCAGCCCGTTTCTTCCTGTGCCTGTGCCCGTGCCCAGCCCATCTCCTCCCATGCCCGTGTCTGTGCCCAGTCCGTCTCACCCCGCGCTTCCCCACCGCTGAGCTCTCAGCCTGGCCCCCGCCCGTCGGGGCTGCGCTCCCTCGGTTCTCTCCTCCCCGCGTCCAAGCTTGCCGCCCCCCCCCCACAGCCCCTCAGTCAGCCGCGGGTCCCTCACCTGCGCTCCTGCTGCCGCCAGCTCCACCGCGCTGCCCTTGGGGCTCTCTGGCCCCCGAAGAGCCGGGCGCTCCGAGGCTGGTCCCCAGGCTGCCCCCCGGCCTCCGCAGCCCCAGCTGGCGGCGGTTCCGACTAGCGGGCTGACCCCGAGCCGTGGGCACCCACACGAGGAGGAAGAGGAGAAGGAGGAAAGGGAAGAAGCGCAGAGGGCTAGCCCCGAGCCGGCGTCCCATGGTCCCCACACCCTGGTGCATCTCCCGGGCCGCCCCGTCCGACTGTCCTGAGCTCCTGCACCAGACTGCGAGGCCCCACCCGGGCTGGAGAGCGCCCCGCAGCAGCCCAGCCCTTGGGGGAGGAGAATCCCGCCCCCCATCGCGGGCTGGCCTCGCCCCCGCCCTCAGGGCTGCCGGGCATCCAGCCCAGCCTCCTCTGACAGGCTGGCCCCCTCCGTGCCCCTGCACCTCCCGGGGGCCGTAAACCTCAGCGCGCTGGAGAGATGTCGGCCGGCACGCTAACGGCGAACCTCCTAAATCCTGCTCCTGATGTTGAACGAGCACCTGGCTTACCCCCAAGTTGGGAAGGGACATTGGGGAAGCCCCCTCAAAGGGAAAGGTCCCCACAGATGGGGGGGGGGCAGAGATGTCAGTTCCATAAATATTCTTCGCACACCTGCTGTGCCCAAAGCCCTGGGCGGGCAGAGTGGCCAACTGAGCACTGCTCGCCTTTCCCAGTTTAGGGAAGAGATAACACCAAAAAAGACAAGTGTGATTTTCTTCCATGTGCCCAAGTCAGTATATCTGAGACACAATACCCCCAGCCACTGAGCTACAAGAGAGTCTTTTAAGACCAACTAGGGAGAAACAGGAAAGTAGCTCTGGAATTGATAAGAGGGTTGGCCTTTATTTTTGGTGAGGCAATGGGGATTAAGTGACTTGCCCAAGATCACACAGCTAGTATCATGTTGAAAGCTGAATTTGAACTCAGGTCATTTTGACTCCAGGACTTGTACTTTATCCACAATACCACCTAGCTACCCTGGGGCTGCCCTTTAAAGGATGGAAAGGAGGAACTGAGCAGGTGATGAGGGCATGGGAGGACACACTGGGAAGAGGTCATACTGAGCAAAGACCAGAGGGACAAGTCTAGGGAGCAAGGTGCCCTTCCTTTTTAGAAAGGGAGGTTCTGAAATGAGATCTTTTGACCTGCTGCTGTCTGGGCATAAATGGCGCAGCTAACTGCAGCTAAGATCAGCTAAGGGGTTTGAATTCTCCTCTGGCCTTTCCTCCAGCAGCTGTTCCATTAATGTTTCCTGAGAGAAAGCCTGAATAGGGCTTGCCCCTCTGATCTTGGAATCCAAAGAGCCAGGTTCAAATTGCACCTATGAAGTCCTTAGTAAATTATTTACTCAAGAAAATCAGAGCTCCCACTAGAACTCCCTGTCATCTCCTCCAAATTGTCCATCACTCTCTTCCCTTGAATAACATCTTCTCTCTAGCTTTCCCTGCCACCGGCTCTCCTGGTTCTCCTCCTACCTCGATGACCTCTCCTTCCCAGACTCCTTTGCAAGCTCTTCCTGCCTCTCATCCCTGTGCCTCTGTCCTGGATCCTCTTCTCCCAGTCTGGAGCAAGGCTTCTTAAACTTTTCCCACTCTCCACCCCTTTTCCCTCCAGATTTTCCCATTGCCTCAGGTATATGGATATATGAAATATGAAAATATGAAACTGCTAATAAGTCATAACTCAGTGACCCCACAGTTACAAGGCCCCATATGGGGTCGGGAACCAGAGTTGAAGAAGTTGGGGTCTAGACTGCTTCCCCAGGGTATCTCATCAACTCCATTGGATTCAATTATCATCTCCATGCTGCTCAGATCTCCTCTCTCCTGAGCTCCAGTCTAATATCTCTAACTGGATGTCCACTAGAGATCTTCCACTCAACAGGTCCAAAACTGAGTCAAGATCTCCCCTCCCAAAAGGGACCCACCTGTGCAAGAATGTTTGTGGCAGCCCTTTTTGTAGTGGCTAGAAACTGGAAACTGAAGGGATGCCCATCAGTTGGAGAATGGCTGAATAAGTGATGGTATATGAATGTTATGGAATATTATTGTTCTGTAAGAAACGACCAGCAGGACGATTTCAGAGAGGCCTGGAGGGACTTGCATGAACTGATGCTGAGTGAAACGAGCAGAACCAGGAGATCATCATACACGGCAACAACAGTATTCCATGATGATCAATTCTGATTGGACGTGGATCTCTGCAATAAAGAACTGTCTCAAACCAGTTCCAGTTGTTCACTGAAGAAAACCATATACACCCAGAAAGAGGGACATGAAATATGGACCACAACGTAACATTTTCATGATCTCTATTGACATTTGCTTGCATTGTGTTGCCTGTCTCTGATTTTCTTTTTTTTTTTTTTCTTGTAGATAGGATTTTTCTTGCATAACTTCTCAAGCATTTCAACATTATTAACATGTAGTGGACTTCCTGCCATCTAGGGGAGGGGAGGGGACTGGGGGTAAAATTTGTAATGGAAAACTTTGTAAAGATCAATGTTGGGAAACTACCCATATACATGTCATACAAATAAAAAGCTTTAAAAAATAAAAAAATAAAAATAAAAAAATAAAAAGATCTCCCCTCCCATCCACCAAATCCCCCCTTCCTCATCCTAACTTTCCTATTGCTCCTGAGATCACCCCCCTCCCGATTATGTCATCTCCAGTTCTTCCCTGGAACCCCCTCCCTCACCCCCATACCCAAGCATGTCAAGCCATGTTGATTCTGCCCCACATGTCTCCTTCTCTGCCATGAGCCTGGTGCAGATCCTCATCACCTCTGGACTATGGCAGCAATTGCTGGGGGAGGGGGATCTGCCTGCCTCCAGTCTCTCCCCATTCCAGTCCATTTTCCACTCCGATCTCAAAATAATCTTCCTAAAGCACAGGCCAGAACAATTCTGCTCCTACTCTATAAACTTCTGTGGCTCCCGGATCAAATACAAAATCTTCTTTGTCCCTTAAAGTCCTATAGAACCTGGCTCCTTCCCCCATTTTCGGTTTTCATGTACTTTCTTCACCCCTATCCTCTGTGATCTCCTGACACTGGTCTCCTGGATGTCACTCCAGCAAGACCCTCCTGAATCTGAACCTGTCCCCCACCCTTAAAATCCCCTCCCTCCTCAGCAACTGCCGGCTTCCCTGCTACAATCATACCTTCTCCAGGAGACCCTGCCCAATCCCCCTGAATGTTAGCTAGTGCTTTGTCCCTGCAGGTCCCCTCTTATTTCATAATAGTTTGCATGGATTCCCCCCCCATTACACTGTGAGGTTGGGGAGAACAGGGGGGCTTTCTTTTGCCTTTCTTTGTGTCCCCAGGGCTTACAAAGTCCGGTGTCTGGCACATGGGAGCCATTTCATAAACTTGTGTTGATTTATCGAGCCTGGAAATGGTTTGGTGACTTAATTGCTTTTATTTTTTATAAATCAGTTATTTACAGAAATTTCCCCTCCCTGTCTATTCTGCTCAGTAGTAGAGTAACAAAGGGGGGTGAGGGCGAGGAGAGAGAAGCACAACTGTGATTTACTGACCCCGTCTGGTGGAGGAGACAGCATTTCACACCCATAGCCCCCCACCTCTTCCAAGAAATAGGGATGGGTTTGGGGAAACTGGGCCAAGGTCATTCCGAATCACCCATAAGCCAGTCCTTTTGCTTAGTTCCAATTGTTTACCTTGTCATAGTCCTTGGCTATGGTGATTTCTGCTTACTTCACTTGGTATCAAGTAAAGAAATCTTCTTTGCCCCATCTGTGCATGAGCAAGGATGTGCTCATCCTTGTGCATTTATTGAGTGACCACTGTGTGTCGGGCTGTAAATTGGGTGCCCACTGTGTATCAGATTATAAACTGGGTGCCCACTGTGTGTCAGGGGTGCCCACTGTGTGTCAGGCTGTAAATTGGGTGCCCACTGTGTGTCAGGATGTAAATTGGATGTCCACTGTGTGTCACATTATAAACTGGGTGCCCACCGTGTCAGGCTGTAAAGTGGGTGCCCACCGTGTGTCAGGCTGTAAAGTGGGTGTCCACTGTGTGTCAGGCTGTAAAGTGAGTGCCCACCGTGTGTCAGGCTGTAAAGTGGGTGTCCACTGTGTGTCAGGCTGTAAAGTGGGTGTCCATCATGTGTCAGGCTGTAAAGTGGGTGTCCACCGTGTGTCAGGCTGTGAGTTCAGCTGCTTGATCCTAGGCTGACAAAGACGGACTCAGTCCCGGCCCCCGGGGAGCTCACGTTCTCCTGGGGAAGAACACGAAGGGAATAAATTAGCCTAGAGAGCCCACGTGGCTACAGGATGCTGCGCCGCTGCCCGCACGCATCAAACGTCGCAGCGACCCCGGGACAAAAAGACCACAGCGGGCATAGGGGGAAGGGGGGAGGGAGGGGAAAAGCGGGGAGGGGGGGAGGGGGCGGGAGAGACAAAGGGGCCCGAAGCAAGCGCGTGCGTGAGATTCTGCGACCTGGCTGAGACTCGCCCAGGCTCACTCCACTCACAGCGGGCAGGAAGGGGACGGGGCGCGAGCGGGGCGCGGGCGGGGCTCGGGGAGGGCGCGGGCGCAGGCGGGGTGAGAGCGGGACTCCTCCTAAGCCCGCGGGACAGAAGCCCGGGTGTTCGGAGCTCGCCGTCCACTCTCCGCCCCGCCCTGCCCCGGAGGAGCAGCCCCCGGCCGGGCCGCCCCGTGCCAGCGCCCCGGGAGCTCCAACCCCCGTGGACGTGGACGGGTGCCGGGGGGGGGGGGAGGGGGGCTCGGGCCGCGGCTCGGCCTTCTAAAAGAGCCTTAGAAAAGGGAACGTGAGAGGCAGGGCCGCTGGCAGCGGCGGGCCAGCCACAGGCACGCTGTGCAGACGGAAAGACAAACATGGGCACCGTGGCCCAGACAGGCCCGAAAAGGCGGCCGGTTAGCGGCAAGGGCAGGGGATGTGCCCGGGGCCCCTCCTGCGCCGCCAGCACAGCAGGGACGACCCTCCGCCCTTCCTCACAATGCCCCGTTGACTCGGGGCGGGGGAGGGAAGGGGGGGGGAAGGAGGAGAGGGGAGAGGGAATTAGCGTGATTCCCATTTCCCGGAAGGGAAAGCTGAGACCCAGAGTCTAAACTGGGGCGTCAAACACGTATTAAGTCCTGCCACTGTTCTAAGTGCTGTGGAGATTTCTCCCCCTCCCCCCCCCCCAAAGCAAGGAGATCCCTGCCCTAGAGGAGCTCACAGTCTAATGGGAGTAAAAAGCATCAACTGGGCGCAGGACATCACGGGGTACATTGGGGCTCCTCCGGAGGGAGGGCGCGGAGGAGGGAGAGCGCTCCAAGCGAGGGGCACAGGAAGGAGGCGCCCAGTCGGGAGGTGCAGGGATAGCCAGGGGGCCAGTGGCCCTGTGTTAGGGCAGAGTGCCCAGCTAAGTGTGCTCGTATTGGAAAGCTAGCAGGAGGGCAGATCGAGAAAGGGGCCCGAATGTCCGAGGGCTCTGTATTTGAGGTAATAGGGAGCCATTGACGGTTATTGAATAAGGGCAGAGGGTGGTGAGAGGGTCAGAACTTCACATGGAACAGCGCAGGGAGGGACTGGAGGAAGGCACATACAGCCCCTCCCCCAGCAGCTGCTGCACTAATTTAGGGGTGACACCTCACCCCTAAATGAAGGTACATCGGGCTGAGGGGCAGAGGCAGAAGAGTTGTTAGGGAGGTGGAAACAGCTGACCTCGGCCCGCTGATGGGCTGGGAGGCGTTGCAGGCTTCCACGACTCGGAGGAGGAGGGTACGCTGCTAAGAGGGAGGTGGAAAAGGAGGGACAAAGGTTGGGAGTTCGGTTTTGACCGTGGTGACTTGGAGATGTCTACACTGGACACTATTGCAGAGGTGAGAGTGGAGGACAAAGGCTGGGTTGGACGAATCGATTTGTAGATCAACAGCATAGAGCTGACTAGAGTCTGGCAGAGTGGACTGGGCCAGGGGTGCCTCCTGGCATGGGGTCCGCCCTGCCCCCCCTGCTCTCTTCCGCTCTTTGGGACTCACCGTTAGCAGTAAGTGAGATGGGGGAGAAGCACCGGCTCCCTGCTGGCGGGGCTCCTGAGGGCACCTGGCCCAATGTCTTTATTATACAAATATTATTGTATAATAAATCATACATTATTATACAACGTCTCTATTATACAGAGGTGGGAACTGAGGCCGAGGCTGGGGAGGGGGCTCACTCTGAGTTGAAATCGGTGCTAGATCCTGAATTTGAAGCCAGGTCCTCTAGGTCCAGCCCTGTGTCCTTTCTCCTGTCCCACAGCCTGCACTCCCAGTCGAAGGACCAGTGCTCAGGATCAGGACATTCATTTCTGCTCAGTTTCCCCATTTCTAAAATTGTCTTTTCTAAGTGCTTTCCATGCCCCACTCTCCAGGGCACAGCTAAGGCCCCAGACCCATTCAGAGGGGATGTTCAGGCATAAGTATACCTGCACATGTGGGGGGGGGCGGTGAGGGTGACAGGGGGCCCCTGTTAGTCCTTTGGTTCTAGAGCAGGGGTGGAGAAGTCCATATAAGGCCCTTGGAATCATGTGCTAAGGTAACGACCAGCTGAAGGTGCCGGACAATAAGCTCCCAGTGCTTGAGTTCTAGAAGCTGATAATTTGCAAGGCCAGTGGATGATGTTATCTAGGTCCAATGGCTCTTGGCAGACAAACAGGTTCCCCACCGCTGTCGTAGCGGAATCCCCTGGCTGGTGAGCTCTCTTTGGCCATTTGCTAAATAAATCACTGCTGGCTCTACTTAGGGGATGACGGGAGACTTCCAGTGTGGGCAGCTAGCTGGGCCAATGGTTAAAGCCCCAGGCCTGGAGGCAGCAAAACCTGAGTTCAAATTTAACCTCAGACATTTCCTAGCTGTGTGACCCTGGCAAGTCACTTAACCTGTTTGCCTCAGTTTCCTCATCTGTAAAATGGGAATAATAACAGCCCCTACTTTCCAGGGTTGTTGTGAAGATCAAAAGAGATAATGATTGTAAAATGGTTAGTTAGAAATCAGAAATGGTTAGTTTATTGTTAAATTTTCAATAGTATTTCATTTTTTCCAAATACATGTAAAGAGAGTTTTCCACATTCATTCTTTTTTTTTAAAGCTTTTTATTTTCAAAACATCTGCACGGATAAATTTTCAGCATTGACCCTTGCATAGCCTTGTGTTTCAGCTTTTTCCCCATTTCCCCTCCCCCCTCCCCAATCCAATATATGTTATACATGTTAAAATATATGTTAAATTCACATATTTTTACAATTCTCTTGCTGCAAAAGAAAAATCAGATCAAAAAGGAAAGAAAATGAGTAAGAAAACAAAATGCAAATGAACAACAAAAAGAGTGAAAATGCTAAGTTGTGGTCCACACAGTTCCCACAATCCTCTCTCTGGGTGTAGATGGCTCTCTTCATCACAAGATCATTGAAACTGACCAATTCTTCTCCCTCCCTCCCTAAACTCCCCATCCCCAAGACAGCAAGCTATCTGAAAAAGGTTAAATATGGGTGATTCTTTTCAACGTATTTCCAAATTTGGCGTGTCGTGTTAGCTATTACTTAACTTTTGCAGAGAGGGCAGTCACCCATTCATTTGTGGATGGCCCCAGAGGTGGCTGTGAGGAGGGAAGTGGAGGAATGGGAGGGTCTGGCCCAATGGCTCTCTCAGGATGAGGAGGGGCCCAGAACCTGCCCCAGAAGCCACCGATGCCCTTCACCCTATTTCTAATTCCAGTAATTGGGCAGCTCAGTATTTTACTCTGTGTTCCTGCTCAATGAATGAACAGAGAGGACTGTTCATTTGCCAGCAGCAAATGAATACAGGGTCCCAGGGCTCAGTCACATTTACGAGGCAGCTTCCTGGGCACTCCAAACACCTCTCTTTTGAGGGTTGGTTGTTGTCCTTCGTGCTAGGAGAGGACCAAAATAACATTGCTCTGGTGGGATTCGGGTACAGGGTGTCTGACTGCGGTTGATCAGACCAATAGAAGCTTGTCCTAATCTCAGGTCAGGCACACATGGTCCAGTCCAGGTCAACACTGGAGAGGAAATAAATGTCCCTGAAATTGCATTGCTCACATTTCTTTTGAGGTACTGAAATTCTGCCTTGCTCAGGGAGCACAGCACCTTCTCTGAGGGGGAGGCCCGTGTCAGTGTCCCCCATGTCACCCAATCAATTCCAAATTTCTTCAGAGAGCCCTTGAAAGTGAACTGCTATTGCTTCTTCTGACCTCCATGAGTACCTGCCACACATATATGTTTAATATATATACATATAAATATATATTTTACATGTTTATCTTATATTTAATAAGATATCTTGAGGTTTAAAAGCTAGATTTTATTTCTTCCTTATCTATTTATTTATTCTATCACCACTGAGTTGGGGTTTTCCCCCCTGAAAATGAGGCAATTAACTTTTTTGGTTCATGAAGTTTTCCTTCATGATTTCTTGAAAAACGGCCCTGGTAAACCAGGCTTTGACAAATCCAATTGGGATTCAAAAGGAGCCCCTCACTCTGACTCTCACTGATTGGCCAATAATAAGTCCAGCCCACATCTCACTTGTTTGTTGTACATCTCAGCTGGAATAGAATCAGCACCAGCCACCAATTCGAGAGGTAAAAGGGCAATGGCTTCAATGTTGATTGATGGTGGATTGTTAAGTGTTTAGCCCATCTCTTCAGGATCAGGTCTTTATCCTTAATCAGCGCAGCTCCCTCCATCAGTCCTGAGTAGATGAGCTGCACATCGGTCTTTGGCCCATAAACAGCCTTCAGGGCATCACCAAAGTATTTTGGAGTGTCACCATCAGTATAAAAGTGACTTTCATCTTCTTACTGAACCAAGGAATCCTACATCCCTCTAAGCTTCACTTGCACTTTACCTTTAGTGGAGTTAAATGTCACCTTCTTAGAAACCGATGAGCTATCTTGCTGGTACACCCTGGTACACTCATTAGCAGATTCTGCATTTCCTCACCATTTTCATCTTGATGATTGCAATGGTTCTGACCCAGATGAACAAAAGTAGTGCAGTACGCCAAATCTCTGAAAGCTGCCCCTTCCTTTTCTGCTCCCCTGTTGCCAACTGTCTTGGCTCAACTTTCTCTCCAAGTTAGCAGCAGACTTCTCCCCTGGAGAAGCATTCTAATCTGTTCACCTTAGTTTTTCAGGCAGTTTTTGTGCATTGGAGCCTCTGCCTTTGTTGAATGTGAATAAGCTTGGAGAGGATAAGTCTATGATCAGTCCAGCACTCTGTGCCACACATTGCCTTGGTCACTCTTACATCCTGCCCGCCTCTTCTTACAATCACATCCTCTATTAAAAATCATTGTTTGCGATGAGTTTGCATCTGTGACGTTTTATGGTGTTTAGATAAATGGAATATAGTGTTGGGGATGAGAAGATCATGAGATGCACAGGTCTTCAGTAGTAAGTGACCATGCTGTTGTTTCCAATTTTCTTTCTCCCAAGGACCCCCTGCCATCTCTGGTTGTCTGAGAATTAAAGTCACCCAGAATTAGACAATTTTTGGATGATGAAATTAAAGCCATCTATAGTCATATATATGACTTCTTACACCTCTCAGATTAGCTAAAATGACAGGAAAAGATAATGATAAATGTTGGAGGGGATATGGGAAAACTGGGACACTAATGCATTGTTGGTGGAGTTGTGAAATGATCCATCTATTCTGGAGAGCCATCTGGAATTATGCCTAAAGGGCTATAGAACTGTGCACACCCTTTGGCATAGTAGTGTCATCATTGGGTCTGTATCCCAAGGAAATCTTAAAGGAGGGAGATGGACCCACATGTGCAAAAACATTTGTAGCAGCTTTTTGTAGTGGCTAGAAACTGGAAACTGAATGGATGCCCGTCAGTTGGAGAATGGCTGAATAAATGATGGTATATGAATATTATGGAATATTATTTTTCGATGAGAAACGCCAGCAGGACAATTTCAGAGAGGCCTGGAGAGACTTGCATGGACTGATGCTGAGGGAAACGAGCAGAACCAGGAGATCATCATACACGGCAACAACAGTATTACATGATGATCAATTCTGAAGGACATGGCTCTCTGCAACAAAGAATTGTCTCAAACCACTTCCAATTGTTCAGCGAAGAAAGCCATCTACACCCAGGGAGAGGGATGTGAAACGTGGACCACAACATATCATTCTCATGCTCTTGATTGATGTTTGCTTGCCTTGGGTTTCCTTTC
>JAJPUD010013493.1:0-39544 GCA_023553655.1 Myrmecobius fasciatus
AGAGAGAGAGAGAGAGAGAGAGAGAGAGAGAGAGAGAGAGAGAGAGAAAAGAGAGAGAAAGAAAGAGAGAAAGAGAGGAGAAAGAGAGAGAAAAGAGAGAAAGAGAGAGAGAAGAGAAAAGAGAGAGAGAAAAGAGAAAGAGAGAGAGAAGAGAAGAAAGAGAAAGAGAGAGAGAAGAGAGAGAGAGAAGAGAGAGAAAGAGAGAGAGAAGAGTGAGAGAGAGAGAGAGAGAGAAGAGAGAGAGGAGAGAGAAAGGAGAAAGAGAGAGAGAAAGAGAAAGATAGAAAGAGAAGAGAGAGAGAGAAAGAGAGAGAGAGAGAGACAGACAGACTCATATAGATTAGAAGCTCTTTGAAGGCACAGATTGTTTTTTATTTTGTTCCTGGCATCCATCACATAGTAGTCACCTTAGTCATTATTTTCATTTTAAAGATGGAGAAACCTAGGTTTAGACAAAGCTAAGTGACTTGGCCAGGATCTCAGAGCTAATATATATCAGAGGAAGGATTTTAATCTGGCTGGGATTTTTTGATTCCAAGTTAAGTCCAGAGTCTTATTTTTCTTATCTTGTGAAATGAAAAGTTAGACTAAATTACGACTTCTTAACTTTTTGTGAGTGTGTGTATGTGTGTATCATGGAGCCCCTTGGGCAATCTGGTGAAGGCTGTGTACCCTTTCTCAGAATTTTAAATGCATAAAATAAAAAAATATTGCCAAGGAAACCAATTATATTGAACTAAAGATGTAATTTTTTTCCCTATTCAATTTCATAGCCTCCTTGAGATCTATCCAAGAACCCCTTGGGGATCTGTTGACCCCAGTTTTAAGAACCCTTGGGCCAGAAGGTCCCATCTGGTGTTTTATGTTCTAAAGTTCTTTCCAACTTTAATAATGTTCTAACATCCTTTCCAGCTCATCCTATGTTCTACGGCCCCTTCCAACTCTGAAATTCTTTGTTCTAAAATGCCTGCCAGGTCTGACATGCTTTGTTTCTAATGATAAAAAGGTGACAAAAAGTGGTTCTTCCTTCTTTTCCCTCACCCTTCGATGTGGCCTCCTTCCAGAGGACTCTGTTCCCAGGCCTGATGGATGAAAAGGTAATTCAAGCACTGATGTGCACAAACAAGTTGGCAAAGTCCTTTGCAACACAACGGAAATTAAAATGTAGAGTCCTGATTGATATGGTGAATGGAAAACAGCAGCCGGCCTGGCTGACACAGTGCCGAGACAGTAGGCTTAAACAACACTTCAAGTCAGTTTAATGAACATTTCTAGACATCTCCTCTACCTCCAAGCAGCGGGAGCCCTGCAAGCAATAGGGGACCCGTTAAAACTATTTATATCCTACCTGCCGACTGACAGTGTAATCGCATTTCCTCTCTGCCTTGACTTCTATTCTCCAACTGCATTTGGGGGAAAAACCTAAGAAACTTGACTAGCAAGGAGCCATTCCACAAAACTCTAGCAAGTTTTCTTTGAAGAGACCTTGGAAAATTTAAAAATAACTCTGGGGGAAAAAAGGGAGCATTTGATAGAATTAGGAGAAGTAGATTCTAGACTTGGTGTGTCACTGACAGAAAGGCATGGCGTCTTTGAACCTCAGTATCTTCATTCACATAGACCATTTCTCTCCTTGCTCTGAGGGTCTGTGGTCCATGGAGGACGTTCCAGATCCAAAGGCCCTTTCACCTCTGACAATCTATGGGGACGGTCTCTCTGGTCCCTCCCAGTCTGGACATTCTGTGGACTATTGTCTAAATCCCATTTTCTTAAACTGTGATTCTCAACTCCATAGGGGGTCTCAAAATTAAATGCGGGGGTCATGAAATTATGATTTATTACCAGTAATTGTTGGATTTGTGTGCTTATTTTATATACTTGGATACCTGGAGTCATGTAAAAATGTCTTGGGAGAAAAGGGGTCACAAGCAGAAAACGTTTAAGAAGTCTTGGTCTAAATGCCCTTTCAGCTCCCTTTTCTCCTGCTTGGCCCCCACCCCTTTATAGTGCACATTTGCTCCGCAGAATCCCACCATAGGGACCAGCACTGACAGAGCCTGTGGCCCACCCAGCAGCAGGATAGGACCCCCCATCACTAAGCAGCCCTCTTGCAGTCATTACAGGCAAGCTCAGCAGCCACGAGCATGGCTCTCTGGGAGGGGAGGGTCCTCTCTTCAACTCTTGTCAGGGCAGAATGGGGCAAGCTGGCAGCCAGTGTGAATGGCAATTTGAAGATGACTATCCTAGGCCTAGAGAGGCACCCACTGCTCAGAGAGCGGCACAAAATGTACTCACAGGGACTTGGGGATGGCATGGAACTGTCCCTTGAAAATTTCCTCAGTGCTAATAGGAGCTTAATGTTATTTTAACATATGCAATCCTTGCCCAGACATTGTTCACATCTCAAACTGTGACTGCACAAAACCTTTGAAAGCCGGCCTGAAGGAGTGGTGGAGGGGCTCGGCTTGTCAGATGCTGGTTTTTCTCCTTCTCCTTATTCCCATTCCTACTCCAGGAGTCGGCTGCAGGGACCTTGAGACAAGGCACGATAAGCCACTTCTGCCCCGAGTCCCCCCGACTCTGCTGACTCACACTGACAGCTGCTATTTGTGCCTGAGAAGAGCCAGAACCTCACCCCCCTTGTGCCCCTTACTGAGGGCTGGGAGATAGAAATAACAGGTGGGGCCTCCATGGCCCCATTGCTTAATATTTCCAAATGCATTAGAAATTTGGCCTGAGGCCCAAAGGGCAGCAGATGCCCCAGACCAGGCTCTGGCCCTGCTTGGGGATCTTGGGCAAGGTCTGGGCCTGGCTAGCTCAGGAGCCTTACCTGTAAGGTGAAAGTGTCGATGTGACAAACACAGTCAGTAAGAGGCAGGCTTCATGAGGCACTCTCCCCAGGACAATGTTCTGTGTTCTAAGGTTCTTCCCAGTTCTGACATTCTATGTTCTAAGATTATTCCCAGTTCTGACATTCTCTATTCTAAGGTTCTTCCCAAGTCTATCCTTCTGTGTTCTAAGGTCCTTCCCAGATCTATTTTTCTGTGTTCTAAGGTTCCTCCTAGATTTTCTATGTTCCAAAGTTCTTTCTGGCTTTGACATTCTATGTTCTAAAGTCTCTCCCAGTTCTGATCTTCTATGTCCTAAGATCCTTTTTATCTCTGACTTCTATGTTCTAAAATACCTACCAGTTCTGACATTTTATGTTCTAAGATATCTTTCAGTTCTGACCTTCTACATCCTAAGGTCCCTCCTAGCTCTGAATTTTTATGTAGCAAAGCTCCTCTCAGTTCTTTTTTGTGGTCAGATTTGTCTAATTCTGAAAGGGAGAATGGAGGTACTCCACTAATATAGTTTTGCTGTTTATTTCTTCTTTTAGGTCAGTTAATTTCCTCTTTGAGAATTTGGATGCTATAACTTATATTTATATTTAGTTAACATTTTATGTTCAAAGGCCCTTCGTAGCTCTAATATTCCATGTAGGCAGTTAAGTGTCACAGTGGATAGAGTAGTGGGCCTAGAGGCAGGAATCCAAATCCTTCCTCAAACACTCATGTGTGACTCTGGACACACTTATGTGTGACAATTCTCTCTGCCTCAGTTTCCCTATTTGTACAATGGGCATAACAACAGCACCTACCTCCCAGGGTTGATGCGAGGATCAAATGAGATAATATATGTAAAGGACATAGTACATGATAATAACGATGACAAGTATGATGATGGTGATGATGTTCTAAGATTTCTTCCAAGCTCCGAGATTCTGGGTTTTAAGGAATATTCTAGCCCTGAAAGGCTATGTTCTATAAATGAATGAAAAAGCTTTCATTAAGCACTTACTACTGGGCTCTATGATATATACCCAAATTTTTCTCTTCTCTCTAAGTTACCCCCACCAAAGACATTGCAGAACCATGACACACATGTGGTCACCTAACAAGCAGTCCTCCTGTTCCCCCCAGCCATCCCTATTCTTTAGAAACAAATCAGCAGAAAAATAAGAAAAATACCCAGAATAACAGACATCAGCAACTGGCAAGGCAGAGAAATCCTGCCAACAGCTGGGATTGGGGGGCAGGGGTATCTCATAAAGCCTAGTAAACTCTACTCTGTGAATTTAAAATGCTGATCACTGTCCCAGTCTTATCGACAGGGATGACTCGTTTCCTGCCAGAGTCCCTGGAGGGGGCCAGCAGTCATACGGCATTACTCTGGCATGGAGCATAAACAGAAGCTCCCAGGCCCCGATTCACTCGCATCCTGGCAGAGCCTCTGCTGCCCACACTTAAAGCAGACCCTAAATTACCCAGCAGGGCCTTGGCCTAGGTAAACCTTGCTGCCCCATCAGCTTCAAAGTCCCAACTTAGAGCCAACTCAGGAGAGAATTAACTCTGTGGACCTATTATATCCTGACAACAATAATATTTTTATTGGGCCTGGATCTGTGATTTCATGGCCTAGGGAGCTATCTAAAAGAAAATATCCTCTTCCAATGCAGATCAATTCCTAGACACTGGAGAGCTGTGATTTGCCCAGGTATGTGTCTGCCAGAAGCAGTACCTAAATCCAGGGTTTCCTGATTCTAAAGGCCCTCATTATCCCTAACTATAACCTCTTGAGAACAGCAACTGGTATTTCTATAGCATATTAAGTAAGATTTGTCAAACCCTTTTCATACATGTTATCATTTGCATTTCACACGCAAACACATACACACAGAGTCAGGTAGATATAATGCTAATTTTTAAGGTGAGGCTCAGAATGCTCTTTGAAGACGGGGATTATCTCAGTTGTATTTGCGTTTTCAGTGTCTCCCCAATGTCTATCACAGTGTCTGCCTCATTGTAGGTGGTTAATAAGTATTTGTTGAGTTGGAATGAAATGCCAGCTGTGACACTGGAACCTGAGTTAATCAGTCAGCAAGAATTGAGGACTCCGGTACAACGGTACCAGCTGTCCAATCAAGTTGCATCAGGACAACCTTGGGGGGACTGGGGTTCTCTGAGGTCCTGGAACCTGTTACCATCATTCACTGCTACTTTCACAACTTTGAGGTTATCACTGAGAATCCCTTCTGTTTTCCCTTTCCCATCCAATCAGGTTTCAGGTCCTCTAAGTCCACGATTCTGTCTGTTGGACATTTGCCACATCTGCTTCTTTCTCTGTATTACTACCAGCAAATGTCTCCTAATATTATTCTGAACTTTACTCTCCTTTATGCAATCTATCTTTCATACTGTCTGCAAGTCAAATTTACTTGTAGGTGGTGCAGAGACCCATCTTTGTGAGTTCAAATGGGACCTCAGATACTTGCTAGGTCCCTTCTCCCTGTTTGCCTCAGTAAAATGAGCTGGAAAGGGAATGGCAAAGTCCATCTCTGTCAAGAAACCCCCAATGAGAGTCGAACATGGCAGAAACAACCCAGCAGCAAGGATGCGGTCCTAGCACAGCCTTCAGTGGCTGCCCCTCCCCTCCCAGGAAAATCCAGACTTCACTGCCTTAGCTTTCAGTTCCCAGTGGCCTCCTGCAGCTACTAGGATGCACACGGCAGGCACTGAGAATGTGTCTGTTGAATCCATGCACAAATCTGTCCTTTGAGATGATGGAAGGAGAGCAAGGGAGAGATTTTTCAGCCCACCAACAAAAATACATCCATGTATGTTACACACACACACACACACACACACACACCCCTAAAGTCTTAAAAGCTTAATACCCCACTAAGGCTTTCAGGTAAAATGAGCCATGCTCATCTCAAGAATATAAAAGAGAGAAGTATCATTCTCCAGGCTAAGTTCTAGTAACAATAATGGCTAGTATTTCTAGCCATTTTAAGCTTAAGGCGTATAAAGCACTTTACATATATTACCTCATTTGTTTCTCACCAGAGCTCTGGGAAGTAGCCACTACTATAATTCTTATTTAATAGCAGAGGAAGCCGGGGCTAAAGGACATTAGGTTGGGAGCTCAAGGTCACACACCTAGGAAGGGCTTGCTCTTCCTGCCTCCAAATCTAGCAGTCTATCCATTACACAGAGTAGCTGTCTCTTAATTGGAATGGCCACTCCTTGGTCGCTTCCATTAATAGATGGGAGAAGAGAAGAGAGGTGAAGAAAAAAAGAAAGAAGAAGAAAATGAAAATGGAGAAAGCAGAAGAGATAGGGAAAAAAAGGAAACAGATGAAGATCTATCCAGGTGTCCTGACTCACTGGAGTCCAGAGCTCCCTGAGCTGCTTGGTAGCAGCTCCTCCCCCCAGCATGAGTGCTAGATCCACTTTTCAGTCTTTTTTCCCCCACAGAAGTAAACAGAAACATAATCCTAGCACATGATGACATGGCTTTAATGACAAGGTCTCCCGGCAGCTTTAGGGCCTGGACCTGGACAGCAGCTACTCAGCGGGCCCAAGTACCTTCATATGTACAGAGAAATTTTACATCTGAGCACAAAGGGATGGATGGTGGGACGTTTTCTGGCTGGCAAAGACCTCACTAGCTCGCTTGCTCCCCTGGAGAAGTCCAAGTTGAACGCCACCTGGTATGCCTTTGGCTGCTGGTGTTTGCTGGGAAGGAGACAGGCTCAGCAGCAAGGCCTGGATGGCTGGCACATTTTGTGCTGCAGCCCAGCTCTGGGGACGCTGCCAAACTCTCACCTCGGCCAGGTGCTGCTCCGCCTGCAGTCACGAGTCGAACAACAGCTCCCATCTCTCTACCTCTAGAATAGCTCCATGGATCCCTGGTTCTGGCAAGGTAAGGACCCCTCCCCCTGGTGCAGATCCCACTCCCCTCACTTGGTTTCCTGCTATGGTACTCCTGTCTATGTCCTCCAACAAATCTGCCCTGGACGACCCACCTGGAAAACACCCTCGAAGCCCACTTCTGATTTTAAAGTGAGATGCCAGTGTGACCCTGCCCAGATACTATCCCATAATACTGGACATGGACTAGCTAACTTAGAGCTGAGAGCTCCTATACACAGTATTTCCCCCTGCCCAGATACTGTCCCATGATACTGGACCATGGGGCCTTTCTAGATGACTTAGAGCTGAGAGCTCCTATACATAGTATTTCCCCCATTAGAATATGAGCTTCCTGAGATCAGAAACTGTCTCTCTTTTCTCTTTTTATCCCTAGCACTTAGCACAGGGTTTAATAAATGCTTTTTCCCCATTTCACTCATTTATTGGACAGTCCATCTTCTATTTCCTGCTCTTGCCACATTATATGACCAGCCCATGTCCTTTTCCAGGTCCACCTGTTCATGTGCCTCTTCTTGAGCACAAGTCATATGTTCTACTTCCACTCACCATCTTTCTCTCCACTGTCCTTTGGGCAATATTGCTGTCTATAATTTGTGGCCATATGATGTCATACGAGTGTTAAAGAGAGAAGATTTTGTAGCAGCAGGCATTTTTGGACATTTGAAATGCGATCCCATCTGGTCTTTCTCCTCCTCAATTCTGGGCCATCTCATTTCCTCTCGATGGAGTCTAATAGAATATATTGCCCAGACAAATCAAGCATCACAGAGCTCAAGGCCACACAACCAGAAGTGCTGGGATTTGAATCTGGCCCTTTAGATTCCAAAGTCAGGACTTGTTCTCTTGGACATAGGAGATACACCTTCACTTCTGAAGAGCTATTGCATGGAAGAGGGATTGGATTTACTTGGTTTGGCTTGGGAGAGAAGAATAATTGCCTGAAGTGACAGCAAGGAAGGTTTTGACATAATACATGAAGATGAGGGCAGCTGAGGATAGAATATCAGGACTGGAGCCAGGACTTGGTTCAGATCTGGTCTCAGATGCTTATTAGTTGTGTGACCCTAGGCATATCACTTAGCCCTGGTTGCCTCAGTTTCCTCATCTGTAAAATGAGCTAGAGAAGGAAATATTAAATCATCCCAGTATCTTTGCCAAGAGAACCCCAAATGGAGTCTTGAAAAGTGAGTCATGACTGAAAAACATAACAATGAAGACGTTATTTAACAATTAGAGCTGGACCGCAATCATCTAGATTGCCTAACAAAGTAGTGAGATCTCCATCACTGGAAGAATTCAAAATTAAAGCTCTAAATTTGTGCCCTTATTTTCCTAAGTAGGGGCTGGATATGACTTTGGGGTAAAGATCTGGAAAGGATCCATGCTTTGGGTTAGGACTGGACTTTCAGGAAACATCCTGATGTTGCTTCTATATTAGGAATTTGAGAATTCTATTCTAACCAACCAGCATAAATAAATAAAGAGAAAATAAAGAGAAAAAGGAAAACATAGCCTAAATATTCAGAAAAAAATAGAGTCAATAGAAGAGTTCCTGGCCATGGTGGGAATGTGTCTCATACAATATGGCAGCTCCTGGCAGGGAGGCTTTAACCTTGCTCACTAAAGAATGAGACTTTAAAATGTCTTAGGGTGAGATGGGCAGTGCAGTGTGTCCATGTAAACACTGGATGGGGAGCAGAGGCCCTGGGCTCAGGCCCTGGGCTCAATTACAGCCCTGACTCTTACTGGATTTCTGCCTTTGGCAAATCAAGTTTACCCCTCTGATAGAATGTGGAAAATAACACTTCTGCTGCCTGTCTCACTGAGCTGTTGTAAAGAAAGGACTTTGGGAGTCTTAATGTGCTACACAAATGTGAGCTGTTATAGAATTGCAAAAACACAGTTTTTAGGAACTAGAAGAAGGACCTCAGCAGGCCTCTAATCCAATCCATACCCAGAGGAAAGCCTCACTCTCACATGAACAAAAAGGGGTCGTTGAGTCTCTGCTTCAAGACCTTCAGGGAAGGAGATCCCACCACTTCTCAAGGAAGTTCATTCCATTTTGGGGGAGCCTTTCCTGACATCCAGCCTCAACTGACCTCTTTGTAACTTCCACCTAATTCTCCTGGTTCTACCACCAGTATAATCCCTTGCTCACATGACAGCCATTCAAATATCTGAAGACATCCATTGCTTTCTCTCGCCCAGACTAATCTCTCAGCTCTTTGAAACAATTACTATAACAAAACATCAGGTCTTTCCCTGACCCAGGTGCCCTCCTTGGATATTACTATCCGGCTTAAATTGTGACACTTAAAACTGAATGAAACAATTCCGATGAGAGATGAGGAGGAAAAGTAAAATGTGTCCATCACTTCCCCTGCAGGATATGCTTTGCTTAAAACTGATTTGCTTTTTTGAGATACTATGTCATAATTCTGACTTCTATTGAGCACAAGCTGCACTAAGCCCACTAAGACCCCTGCACCTTTTTCTGGACAAGTGCTAGCTACACATGCCTCTTCCATCTCATGTTGGTGAGTTGATTTTTTTGGTAGCCAGCTGCAAGACTCCACTTTTACCCCTGTTGAATTTTATCTTTTTAAAATTCAGCTCAATGCTTCATAGCATGTTAAGATCTTTTTGGATCATCCGTCTATCATCCAGCATGTTAGCTTTCCCTTGAAGCTCTGTGTTATCTGCATATCTGATAAGTGTGCTGTTTATGCTTTTTTTTTCCAAGCTACAAATAAAAATGTTAGACAATACAAAGCTAAGAGCAAATCCCTGGGATACAATATGGAGACCTCCTGTTGGCATTTTTGATTCCTCTTTGAAGTCCAACCATCCAACACTCCTGGATCTACCTAATGGTTTGATCATCTGGTCCACATATCACCCCTTCTTTCTGATATTTTGGAGACAGGAACAACATTTGGCAACTGACTGGTTATGTGAAGTGGGAACAGAGGGCTGTCCAGGATAATGCTGAGGGTGCAAAGCCAGGGAATTGAAAGCATGGTGGTACCTTCAACAGAGGCAGTGAACTTCAAAAGGGAGATGGGTTTGAGGGGAATATGAAGTTTATTTTGGACACGATGAATCTGAGATGTCTTGAAAACAAAAAGTTTGAAATTGTAGTTGTTGATTCAGGGCTGAAGTTTAGGGGAGAGCCTAGGGCTAAAGATAAATTTTGGCAGTCACTTACATAAAGGAAGCCCATGGGGGCTGGGGAAATCAAAGAGTATATAGAGAAGAGGTAGTAGGATAAGATCTTGGGGTACAGACGTAGTATTTGAGATAGAAGATGAACCAGAAAAGGAGCCTGAGTTCTGCCAAAATGGCATCCCTTAAGTAAATGGTAAACCTTAAAGGTACAAAATGCTCTGTTGTCTGGAGTCAGTCCTGAGTCCAGGCAGGAAAAGGTCCAAGGGAAGTAGGGTTCAGGAAGATGAGAAGCTGAGGTTTAGAAGTATAAGAGAAAGAGGCCGATCAAATTGAGGATCCTATACAGCTCCTGGATATATGGAGACTTACAAAGTAACCATAACCACCAGGGCTGAATGTTGCTCTGGGTGAGGGTCTAAAGTGGACTAGAGGATTCTGTGGACCTATTCTGAGGTCTGCTCTGTCCATTTTTGTCCTTGAGGTCTCCTGATATTTAAGGTCTCCAATTTCCTCATTTAGATGGAAATATAGAATATAGATTCTTGAGCCTAGAAATGATTTTAGCAGATAAAACCTAGAATGTCAGAATTGGAAGAACACAACTTTAGCCAAGTAGACAAGGATGAAGGAATTTCCAGGATCTTGGAATTGTGTAGGGTCTGAAGCCCTAGGGATCATTAAATATATCTTCCCCATGGGATTGGAACTGAAATCCAGAGAAGTTCCCTTAAATCAATGCACCAAGGTGGGAGCTGCAGTGTCAAATCCGGTAAAGAACACGGACATGCTTTTGGCTCTAATGGAGAGCACTTGAAAGGGAGTCAATAGAAATAGGTTGGAAAAGTAGGTGGGAGGCATATTGCAGAAGCTCTTGAACACCAGGACAAGGAGTTGGTCTCATCACTCTTGAAATATCCTCCTAATTAGTTTCCTTTCTCTTCAATCCATCTTCCACACAAATGTCAAAATGTATTTATTCCTAAGGTATATATCTAACCATATTCCACTTTCTCAAAACTTTTCAGTGACTCCAAAATACAATAAAAACTCCTTGGGCCCTGGAGGATAGATGATAAAATATATGTTTCCTTTATTTGCAATGATGTGGTACTGTGGGTGGGGAACACTGATTTACACTATAAGATTCTCTTGATATATTGGTGAATTTTGCCAGACTGTTTTCTCCTCATTTTTTATTCTTTGTTATAAGTGATAACTAGCTAGGTAGGAGAAGAAGGGACATATTTAGAAATGAAGATAATGTAAAAACAACAGATCAATATAAAATTTATGACTTGGAAAGAGTAGCTTTGGTTGAGTGGTATGATGGGAAGCCAGATGTGGAGCAGTGAAGAGATGCTGAGGAAATGGACACATGAATGGATCTTAGAGATCAACTCATCCAAATATTGTATTTCACCAAGGAGAAAACTCCTCAGTATAGAGAGGTAAAAAGATCTGTTGAATGTCATTCACTTCAGAGAAGATCATAATTCAAGCCCAGATTTCCTAACTCTAAATCAGGACTATTTAAATCAGGATCTCTTCTCATGCACTAGTCCATGAAAACTGTTCCTCGTACACATAAATCACTCTGTCTGCCATCTCTTGCTCACACCCGTGCCTGCAATGTGCTTCCTTCTCACCTTTCTTGGAATCTCCAGCTTTCTTAGGTCTGAGCTCTAGTTCTACCATCTACATGCAGCCACTAGGCATCCCACTCAACTGTTTCCTCCCCAAATTTTTTTGTATTTCTTTTGTCTGCCCTACCTATGAGGCCTTTCCAGGCTAAACTGTAAGTGCTTCAAGGGAAGGAGTTGATTGTTTGGCTAAGTGCCTGGCAGTGTCTGACACTTGATTAAAACAACAACAACCAACCCCCCCCCAATTTATTGGTATATTGATCATAGACTATCTGTCACTTTCATGGAGTGACTTGTCATGATATTCCTTTTCCAGTGTGAACTCTGGTTGGAGAGATGGGGGAATGATGAGGAACCGAGAATACAGGTCTCAGGAGAAGGTGTCTGCATTAATGTCCCCCTCCCCAGCAGAGAAGCCCTCAGAGCTGGATCAAGCTGAGAGGATTTCTCCTATGGTGAGCAGACCAATTAGGAAGGGGAGGAAGGAACAACAATCCACCAGACTCAAACAGATGGGATGCCTGTAGCCTGAAACACAAAACCCAGCACGGTTTCACCTGGACAAGATCCACAAAGGTTCAAGCCCCTCCACAGACAGGGATGCAGGGACTTCTGCACATTTATACACGGGCACAGGTGTAGACTTATATACACTCAAATCCACATGTATATACTCACACAATACATGCACACCTGTATACTTTCCATATTTGGGGGACCACACACACATGGTCATAAGCAAACACCCATTTATAAACTAGACAGAATCTCCCTTCTTACCTAACCTGCCATCCACTAGTTAACACAAACCAAGGAGGAGAAGAGGCATTCTACTCATTTTAACCAATTCTGGGGCTTTCAAGGCCTCATTTCCCTTCATCTGCCTGAAGCCCCTCAGTGTCCCATGAGGCAAATGAGCCCCTTGAGGAGCACTACTAGGGAGGAAGTTGGTCCTTCTGGACTCTTCCCAAATGTCTCGTCCAAAGGCCGAGAACTAACATCCAATCCTAGAGAAGATTGGGTGGGATTGAGGAATCTCCCCCCTTTGATTTTCTTCTTTTCCCTAATCACCTGATGGATACAGGAGAACACGTCAGCTCATTTTGCAGCAGAAATCCACTTAGTCCATGTCTCCCACCCTCTCCTGCACATCTTCCCTGGAGACCCCTCCTCTCCTGCCTGAGAGCATCAAGAGCCGATTTAATACCTGCAGTGTGGGCTGCAATTGTATTTTCTTGAAAAATAGGCCTGTTTGGCTCATGAGGAGCAGCCCATCTTTAAATGAGTCAGAGCAGAAACCAACATGAGGCAGGTCAAGGCTAACAGCATATGAACAGAACTCTGGAGTTACAAAATCCCTAGAGCTCTTAACCTGGCTGTCATCAATCATGAAAAGAGAATTAGGGCAGCTGACTCATCATCTGTCTATCAGTCAGCCTTTAGGCTCGACTCCCTCTCTGTGATAGGCAGGGAAGATCAATGGGGACCTGAAGCCGGCAGCTTGTATCAAGAGCCAGAGAATTGTCAGAACGGCCAGGGCTTTACTGGGATGAGTAATTAGTTACATTACTTTACTTCTATTAACATAGAATGTTCAACACGGAAAGAATCTTCAAACAAAACAGAATGTTAGAATTGGAAAAAAATCTTTAAAATATAGAACACAGATTATCAGAGCTAGAAGGGACCTTAGAACATAGAGAATGTCAGACTGAGAAGGGGTCTTAGAATATAGGACACAGAATATCAGAGCTGAAAAGAATCTTAAAATATACAATGTCAGAGCCAAAAGGGGCCTTAGAACATGGAATAGCAGACTTGGAAGGGACTTAGAACACAAAATGTCAAAGCTTAGAACACAGAACACTAGACTTGGAAAGGGCCTTAGAATATAGAACACAGAATATCAGAACTGAAAGGAACCTTAGAATACAGAACAGAGAATGACAGAGACAAAAAGGGCCTTAGAATATGGAATGCAAAATTGAAAGAGACCTTAGAAATAGATAATCAGATGTGGATGGAAACTTTGAATATAGGACACAGAATTTTAAACCTAGAAGGAACTTTAGAACACAAATGTTCAATCCTGACTTATTTTCACCATACACCTTCTTATGCCTTTGACCAGCAGACACTAGTAAGAGAAATTGCCATAACCCTGCTGAACAGATTCACTACAAATTTATGTTTGCTAATTACAACTAGGTCCCCACTGCTATATGGTAATCAATCTTTCTCCTCTGCTTTTCTTTCTCTGACATATACCAGTTATTCCAAAAACTCTTTCCCACTCTTATGTCAGTGGAAGACCTCCTAATATGCTGAAAAAATAGAGAGCACGTGCCATATGCTCTTTCTTCTCTCCCACTTCACACCTAAAAAGCATTTTCTACTACCCTATGCTTTTCTCTCTCCTGAGTCAGCTCTGACAAAAAAAAGTGCCCTTCTCTTCGCCCACGCCAGTTTTGTCCTGGGGCCCCCTAGAAGCTTTCCTCTGTTTTATCTGCAGCCTTTCCTTATCCCTACATTTGTCCATTGCCTACAGACTTGAGTAGGTCTTTCTCTCAATCTTTTCTCAAGCTTTTGTACCATCTTTTTTTTCTCCTGTTCACAGTCAAACCCATAGAGTTGTTTGCTCTTGTTTCTCCAGTTTTCTCACCTCCCACTAAACCCATTGCAATCTGGCTTCTGATCCTATCACTTGACTGAAATTGCTCTCTCCAATTTAAACAACACCGCTCAATTGCTAGATCCAGTGCCTTTTTCTTAGTCTTTTTTGGAGGTTTTGGAATTGTTGACTTCCCTCTCCTAAAGGCCTTCTCCTCCCTTAGTTCCTTGTTTTCTCCTGGATCTCCTCTTACCTATGTGATCACTTTTTCTCAGTTTGTTATTCAGAAGCATTTATCTAAGTCCTGCAAAGTTAGTATGGAGATATTCCGAATCCTCTTCTCTTTTATTTCTATACTTTCTCCCTTAGGGAATTCTCTTTCTTTTAGTTCAATTATAATCTCTATGAAAATGTCTCTCAAATCTTTATATTCACTAATCTCTCTCCAGAATTGTAGTCCCTCAGTGACAACTATCTCTGAACATTTCTGCCTAGAATTATCATCAGCATCTTAAATTCAATATATTTAAAACAGAACTCATCATTTCCATGCACTTTGTGCACACCTAAAAGTCTGTCAAATGTCTCTAGTCCAATCTTCTAGGTTTTTAAAATTTTTATTTTCCAAGTAATAAGAATTTTAAAAACTAATCTATCCCTCCCACTACTATCCATTCAACAAATTAAAAATATTTAAAAAACAAATTCCTTAATACAAATTTATATAGTATGGCAAAAAAATTCCCTTTTTAGTTAGCCATGTCTAGAAATGGATGTTTGCTTGCATATTAAGTTCATTAATTCTTTATCAGGATGTGAGTGACATGCTTCATCTCTTAGCCTGATGATCTATGAGCATGTTGATCACAGTTTGAAAGTCTTTCAAAGCTTTTTTTTCTATAATATTATCATTATACAAACTGTTCTTCCAGTTCTGCTTACTTTGCATTGGTTCATAAAAGTTCCTTTGAAACTATATATTTGATCAAACTATATACATATATATATATATAAACATACATATATATACATATATATTTCATTACATTCACATCCCATAATTTGTTTAGCCATTTCCTTAGTTTCCCATTTTTGGCTACCACAAAAAGAGCTACCATGAATATTTTTGAACAGACAGATCCTTTTCCTCTTTCTTTAATTTTTGGGATATAGGCTTAATAGCAATTTAATTGAATATGCATAGGGTGATAACTTTCTCAGCATATTTACAAAATGCTTTCAAAATGATTGGACTAATTCACAGCTCTACCAATAATTCATAGCACTAGAGAGGCAAAAAGAAGGAAGGGAGGAAGCAAGCATTTATTAAGTGCCTGTTATGTGTCAGACACTGTGCTTAGAACTTTCCCAATATTATTGCATGTGATCTTCAAAAGAACCCTGAGAGGTGGATTGCATTATGATTATGATGATTATCATCATCATCATAATCAATTTACAGGTAAGGAAACTGAGGCAAACATTTAAGCAATGTACCTAGGGTCACCCAGCTAGTAAGTGTCTGAGGCTACATTTGAACTCAGCTCTACATGACTCTCTGCCAAGTGCTTTTATTTACTGAACCACTTAGCTGCCTCTGCTGGATTAGTGTGCCCATTTTCCATAGCCCTTCCAACACTGGTCATTTTTCTTTTTTGACATATTGCCATTTTGATGGGTATAAAGTAGGACCTCAAAGTTGCTTTAATTTGACTTTCTCTAATAATTATTTAAAGCATTTTCATGTGATTATTGATAGAATGGATTTCTTCCTTTGAAAAATTCCTATTCATATACTTTGATCATTTATCTATTGGGGAAAAGCTTTTAGTCTTACAAATTAGAATCAATGCTTATATATCTTATAAATGAGACCTTTTATGAGAGAAATTTACTGCAAAAGATTTTTTGACTTTTATTAATTAGATTTGTGCAAAATCTTTTACATTTTATACACTCAAAATTTTCTATTTTATTTTGTGTGATCCTTTCCATCCCTTGTTTAGTCTAGTCATGAGCTCTTCCCTTATCATTAGTTCCAAAAGGTAATATCTGCCTTGATCTTCTAATTTATGTGACTTTCTAAGTTATGCATACATTTGAAGTCTAACTCCGATTTTTCAACCTCACAGTCATTCTTGATTCTTGTTGACTATCTATTCAACAGCCAAGCTCAAAATTCTGCTTGTGTCCAACTCCTTTCTCTTCTCACCATGCATGTGGCCACTGACTTAGATGGGGACATCTGAACCACCCGGACTACTGAAAAAACCTCCAAATCCCTCTGCATTCTTGGTCTTTCTCCTTTCTCCAGCACGCTGACCACAGGGACACCAAATTCTCTTCCCAAGACCAAGGACAGAGTACTTCAGTCCCTATCCTCCAAAGGCTTCCGCAGTTTCCTTCTGCCTCAAAGACAAGAAACAGACTTGACCCTCCATAATCTCACTCTCATTTGTCTTTTCAAATCTATTTCATGTTACTTTCCTTCATGAATTGTTTTAGCCAAACTGGGTTACATGTTTTCCCCAGAATTAAACATTTAACAATACAGAGTTTCATTCGCTGTCTCTTGTCTTCTCTTCTCACAGGTTCCCACGGGATTCAAATACAGTTCTTCCTCACTGACCAAACTATCATTCATACATACATACATACACACACACATATATTGACTCTATATAACTCTTCCTATAAAACCATAAATTAGTCCATTACAAACTACTATATACACATATATAATTACGAAAATATAAAACTATATGTATATATACACACATACACAATACACATTTACATACATACACATATAACTGCAAATTAGTCCATTTACAAACTACTATCTATGTCTATGTCTATGGGGCAGCTAGACAGTGCAGTGGATAGAGAACCAGGTCTCGAGTGAGGAAGACTCATCTTCCTGAGTTTGATTCTAGCCTCAGACACTTCCTAGCTGTGTGACCAAGTAAATAAGTAACTAAAGACTTGCAAGCAAGTCACTTAACCCTGTTGCCTCAGTTTCCTCATCTGTAAAATGAGCTGGAGAAGGAAATGACAAACATTCTAGTATCCTTGTCAAGAAAACTCCAAATGAGGTCATGAAGACTTGGACATGACTGAAACGAACAATATACATGTGATTATCTATAAGTTTACATATCTATATCTATATGTTAATATAAATATATATACACACATATACATATAAAACCATTTGGTCATTTTTTCAGAAACCCCAAAATGGGATCATGACGACTTGGACGTGAGTGAAATGACTGAATGTTATACATACGGATGTGTATATCTATAGGTTTGCATATCTATATCTACATATTAATATATATACATATAACATCATTTGATCACTTTTCAGAAGACCTGAAATGGGACATGACTGAAAAGACTGAGCAATTTACATGTGGATGTGCATATGTATAGGTATGAATATTTATATCTATGTATTAATGTAGAAGCATACATATACATATAAAACCATTTGGTCATTTTTTAGAATATCTGAAATGGGATCGTGACAACTTGGACGTGACTGAAATGATTGAATGATATACATGTGGATTTTTATATATCCATAGATATGAATATTTTATATCTGTATGAACATAGATATAATACACACACCTACACACATAAAGCCATTGGGCCATTTTCCGGAAAACATGAGACTGGGTCCTGAAGAGTCAGACGCGGCTGAAATGGTGACCTACAGTAGGGATGCATGTGTGTGGGTGCTCGGTGTCTTCCTGACCCAGGCCCCACACTGTGCACTCTGGCACCTCCTGGCTGTCCACAGTATTTGCACACATGTGCATATGTGCATGCATGTGCTCTCTGTATACATACACACATGTGGATATCCACAAACACACATATGCTGTATAAGTATATCCATACATATATATAACTATAAATTAGTCCATTACAAACTGCTTTATATAACTACAATAAATATAAAGCAATGATATGTGCACATATATGATTATCTGTGTGTGTGTGGTTGTGAATTAATCTATTACCAAACTGCTATGGATGTGTATATATAACACTAGTAGTCCCCACCCTGTTACTGGAGCAGAAGCTGCCTGTGAGTAGTTCATTCTTCCGACCGGTATCCTGAGGGAACAGCAGATGCTGGCACATAGTAGGCACTTAACAGATCTTGTTGATTAAGCAGTAAGTTACTGTGGAGCCCAGAGCTGAGGAGGAGGCCTGGATGCCACGTTCCTTGGCTGCCAGAGCCCGACGCTTTCCCCCCAGTCCCATCCGTCCTCAGCAGCGAGCGCCATTTTGTCCCTCTAGGTTGCCTTTGTCTCCATCCACTGAACCAGTTCTCTTCCTCCTATTAATGGGATTTATTTACTGGTGTTAATTGCCATCTGCTGCTCTCCTCCCTTCAGAAGTTCCCAGCTTCCTGCTCTGCCTGGTGCTGCAAGGGCAGAGTGTGTCACCTGCTCAGGAATGGTTGTGCCCAGGGGCAGACCTGGGGGCTCTCCCGGTGGGGGAGGTCGCCCCACAGATGGCCGGAGAGGTCTTTGCTATGATCCCATCTTCCCTAAAGGCCTCTGACCTGGCTGCCAGAGTGACTGAATGCCATCAGCAGAAATTCATTTTTTTTCCAGGTCTGAAGACATCTTGGATATTAGAATCAACTCAATTTGATTCAGAAAGCATTTATTAAACACCTACTGTATGCCAGGTCCTGTGCTTAAGCACTGGGAATACAAAGACAAAAATCAAACAAAGTTTGACCTTCAGAAGGTCAGATTCATGACCTAAATCTCTTCACACATGCTCTGTATGGTCCAGTCCCACTGGCCACCCCTGATGTTCTTGGGGCTCCCACTCTGGAATATTCTCCTTCCTTACCCCCACCTCCTAGAATCCTTGTCTCCACAGGGCCAGAAACTAGCATGAGACCTGGCACGCAGCAGGTGCTGATACATTTTCTGGACTGGCTGGTGTTTATTCCAGCCTCCCCCATGAGGATGCTCACAACAAGGGAGCGTGCGCTTAAGTAGAACAGAAACCTCCTAAGGGGGGGTTATCTTCAGATGGGAGCCAGCAGCGGGACAAGGCGACAATGGCAGAATCCTGGAAGAGCTGAGCACAGGCCTGACTTCTTCAGGCAGCCCCGCCTAGAGCTGGCTCTGGAACAGCAGGATGGAGAGAGCCGCAAGCCACGAACTCAGGTCCTGAGTCAGCATCCCCCTGTGGGGGGAGAGACCCTGTGAAGGGACTGAGGTTCCACCTGGTTCTAACCTTCTGTGCTTCGGGTTCTAGGGCCCTTCCAGTTCTATTGTTCTAAGGTGCAAACATTCAGGGCTAGATGTTCCAAGACCCCTTTCCAGCTCTACCTCCCTGTGTTCCTGCCCTAAGAACCTTTCTGCTTCTAATATTCTGGGCTCACAGACATAGATTTAGACAAAGAGGGAACTTAAGAGACATTCAGCGCACCCTTCCTTGGTTGAGAGATTAGAAAACTGAGGCTTAGAGAGGTGAAGGAGTGACTGGAGCAAAGTCAGGGTTTACAACCAGCTCTTTCAATAAAGCCAATATTCTTTCTTTTATATTATGCTAACTCTCCTTCCAGTTCTAAGGGTCGATGTTCTAAGGTCCTTCTCAACTCTGACATTCCAGATCCTAAGATTCCTCCTAGCTCCAACATTCTAGGTTCTGAAATTCCTCCCAGCTCTGACATTCTAGGTTCTAATGTCCCTCCCAGCTCCGACGTTCTAGGTTCTGAAGTTCCTTCCAGCTCTGACATTCTAGGTTTAAAATACACTATCATTTATGTTATATTGTACCTTTTATTTTGTTAAGTATTTCCCAATTACATTTTCACCCAGTTAGGGTAATACCTTAAAGTGTTGGGCCACATCTACACATTATTACATTTATACACATCCTGGTCCAGCTGCCAGTTTGGCACCTGTGGTGTAGGGAATAGTGTACCTAAGCACCAGGACAGAGATGGCGAATCCTGCCTCTGACACACTGAGCTGTGTGAGCCTGGGGAAGCCATTTAACTGCTCAGTGCTCCTGGTCATTCCCCAAGGTGCAGAGAAAGGCCAAGCTCATTGGGCAAACAAGTTCCCCATCAGGAACATCTTTGTGTGTGTGTGTGTGTGTGTGTGTGTGTGTGTGTGTGTGTGTATGTGTGTGTGTGAATGTGTCTCTCTGTCTCTCTTTCTCTCTGTCTTTCTCTCTGTCTCTCTTTGTCTCTGTCTCTGTCTGTCTCTGTTTCTCTCTGTCCCTCTCTCTCTCCCTCCCCCCTGTGTCCTAATAAGATCAAAGGACTTTTTCCTCTCTCATCCTCTTCCCCCAAGAACCTATGGTACAAAGAGTGGTCTAATTTTCAAATTATTCCTTCCTCTCCCCAGAGGTGCAGGTGAGGGGAATGACCCTTTTACACATTTCCTAGTCCTTGTGTCTCTACTGCCTAAAGCAGATATTTAAGTACTCATAGAACTGGACTGAAATGCAGCATCCCCCTTAGACAATCCCTCCCCTGGGCTGGCAGCAGTAGCTTCCCATGAACTGGCACCTCCTGACTGTGCCTTTCTGTAGCTAGGCCATGGAAACTGAAGACCAAGGCTGCCATAGTCTCTTTTTTCCTCATCTTATTTTTTCCCTCTCAAGTTCTGCTCTTATAATTTTATTGATCTGCTTTGCATTACGGATGTGAATTTGCTACCCCCCAAAAAGCACAAAAGAAAATAGGCTATACCAAAAAGAGGGGGCGGGGGTTGTTTTGGCTCATTTCCTGACTCCCTGGACACTGTTAGAATGTGGCGCTGCATTTTAAATCTGCTGCTGGGACTAGACCATCTCAAGCCAATGAGAATGAACTGGACAAATGTGCTGTCAAAGGTGAAGGATTGCTCTTCATTTGTCCTGAAGTTCAAACACGCTGAACATTCCGTCACAGTAAAATAACACTGAGGGGCTGCCAGTCACAGCTGGACCACAAGCCAAAGAGCCCGGACCTGGAGGGGAGGTGCAGGAGAGGGAGGGACACGATTTCTTCCCCTGCTTGTTCTCCCCATCCTCCACCAGAGCTCTTCTCCCCCTCTGCCTCTCTCCCTCTCTCCCCTTGTCTCTCTCCCTCCTCTTTGTCTATTTTTCCCTCCCTCAGCATCTCTGTATTTCTCTGTCTCTCTGTTTTTGTCTCTGAACCTGCATCTCTTTCTTTGTCTCTGTATCTGCCTTTGTCTCTTTCTCTCTTCCTGTCTGTTTTCATCTCTTTCTCCCTCCCTCCATTTCCCTCCCTCCATCTCTCCTTCTCTCTCTCTCTGTCTCTCTGTCTCTCTCTGTCTCTCTCTCTCTCTCTCTGTCTCTCTGTCTCTCTCTCTCCCCTGTTTTTGTCTCTATCCCTGAATCTCTCTTTCTCTGTCTCTGTATCTCTGTCTTTGTCTCTTTCTCTCTTCCTGTCTGTTTTTGTCTGGGTCTCTCTCTTTGTCTCTTTACCTCTGTCTCTATCTCTGTGTGTATCTGACTCTTTTCCAGGGCCCACCATTGGGATGGCATTCTCAGAGAAATCAGATTGTGGGGGGGGGGTCCTTCTTCCTCTTCTGTATCTCACTCCTGGCTGCTCTAGCTTTGCTTTCATTCCCGATCCCCATCTTCCATGATTCAATCAATACTGACACTTCTATTGAAAAGGGTGTATCAATCTACTTCCCCAAGGCCCTATTCCCCATTCATGTCACTTTCCAAACCAAAAAGCCTCTCCCTAGCAATGATTTCCTTTCCCTACATTTATTGATTCCCCCATTGAAACATAAGTTTCTTGAAGGCAGGGACTGTCTTTGGCTAACAAAATACCTGGTAAATAAGTACAAAATAAACATTTTTTCATCCATCTATCCATCCATCCATCCATCCATCCATTTTAGATGTCCTAGGATTTTTTCATGAAGCAGGGAATAAATAGCAAAAGCACTGACTCATAAACCTCCCCAACCTACTTCACAAAGAAGGCCCTGGGCAGTCATAAAACCCCAGAAGTCGCCCTGCTAGATTAAGACTTGCAAGAATGGCCGAAGCATCCTTTGAACACAGACTGGACACCAAATCCCCCCTGGTCCTCATCCTTCCTACATGAGTCAGCACCAGCCCAACCTTCACTACACACCAGGTCCAAGATCCCTGTGCCTCCCCCACTACTTGCTTGGCAGTAGAACTGTGCATCAGTGGGCAGAAGCAGGACTCCTGTAGGTACCCTGCTCCTTCCAGGGCACCATGGCCTCTTACTGGCTGTCTCAGTACTGGAGACCTCTCCTGAAAGTGCCATAATCCCTGTCTGCCCCCTTCATTTCCCAATCTTCTCGCTCCCAGAATGGTAGCTCACTGTTTAATTGTCTCTCTGTCAAGCTGTATCTTTTAAAAACTGCTGCCAGCAGATGTTAGCAACATCAATTCCCTGCTTATCTGGAGTGATTGAGAAGACTCTCCCTCCCTCTTTCTCTCTCTCTCTCTCTCTCTCTCTCTCTCTCTCTCTCTCTCTCTCTCCTCTCTCTTCCCCCCTTTCTCTCCCTCTCTCTTTCTCCCCCTCTCTCTCTCTCTCTCTTTTCCTCTCTGTCTCTCTCTCTCTCTTCTCTCTGTCTCTCTGTCTCTCTCTCTCTCTGTCTCTTTCTCTCTTTCTCTCTCTCTCTCTTTTTCTCTCTCCCCCTCCATCCCTCCCTCCCCGTCTTTCTTCTCTGTCTCTGTCCCTTTCTATCTTTGTCTCTGTCTCTGTCTTTCTGTGTCTGTCTCTGTCTCCATCCTTCTCTGTGTCTCTGTCTGTCTCTGTCTCTCTGCCTCTGTCTCTCTGTCTCTCTCTCTCCCTCTCCCTCCCCACTCCATCGCCAACAACCCCAAGAGAAAAATCAATTTAGGAATTAGTGACACTTGGTGTGGGTGAAGGTGGAGTTTTCATGGGGGGCACTAGGGGAACTGAGGGCACTTACCTTGGTCTCTACAGATCCACAGGGTCGGGGGGTTTCCTTTGGAGAAACGTGGCCCATCCATGTAGATGGGTTTCAAGGCCACTCCAGGGTCATCCCCTATTAGTCTGAGAGGCTCAGCTCTTCTCCCTAACCTTTGCCCCCACCTTCCACCTGGGGGGGGTCGGAGAGTCAGGCAGAAAGCCCCGCTGCCTCTCCTCACTCCCACCCAGTGAGCATCCAACAGATGACAGACGATTATGGTTTTAGACAATGAAACGGATCATTTCCTTCTATCTCGAGCAAGGGTCATTACCCCTCATTTTTGCAGATGCACATTTCTGGCTTATTTGTTGTTGTTGTTGTTTGTATATGGAATCATTTCAATTAAAGATAAGGGGAAACATTTCCTCCTTTTCTTTAGCAAACAAAGTCTTATCACCTCTCACAAAAATGAAAATAAAAATCCCTAACTGAGGGACACACAGGCTGTGGGTGAAAGGACATTTATATACAGAATCAGCGTTAGCAAAAACACATCCATCATCCTCAGCCATAAATCACGTTCAGTGACACTAATTGAAAGGATCCAGAACACTTAAGCCTGCAGAGCACAGGGAGAACAGTACTGACTGTGCAGCAGAACTAGGGTTCAAATCCCAGCTCTTTCCACTTGCTACCTGGATGGCCTTGGGCAAACCAACCGATCTTTGTGGGCCTTGGTTTCCTCCTCTGTAAATAAGGGGGTTGGACTAGATGGATCCCTTAGATACTTTCTTGTTCTAAATCAAAAGAAATAATACATTTAGAACAAGAAAGTTCTAAATCAAAGGAAATAATACATGAAAAGCTTTGCAAACTTTAAAGTGTTTTAAGACTGCTAGTTATTCAGAGACAGCCAGTAGTGTGGGGACACGGCGCTGAACTTGGAGTCGACAACACCTGAGTTTGAATCTTGCCTTAGATCTTTCCTAAGTTGTTCCACTCTGGATAAATTACAACCTCTCTCAGCCTCAGTTTCTTCATCTGTAAAGTGGGGCTAATGATAACTCCAGCCTTCAGGATTGGTGAAAGGATCAAGTGAGATAATATTTCTAAAGCACATTTCCAACCTTAAAGCCCCATAGAAACTCCAGCTAATATTGTTAGCATGATGATTAATAACATTCAGAGTCCCTGGGGGGGGGGTCATACTACCTCCTTGCTTATTTTATGTCATTAGAAAACTTATCAAGCCCTTTTCAAGGACTTGAGAAACATAATGATGTCCAAATGTGCATGAGAACAATGGCATGTCTGAACTAGAGAAAAGAAGGAGAAAATACATCGGCAATCTTAGGGGCTTTCACGTTTACAACATAGAACAAAGGTTCTAGAATGTTAGAACTAGAAAGGAAGCTAGAACATGGCATTTTAGAAAGGTGAGGGGCCTTAGAACACAGACTAAGGATGACAGAAGGTTCCATTTGGAAGGGATGTTAGAGCTGGAAGGGGCCACTGGCCATAGCATACTGCAGGGGACGGAACAGGAGGAACACTGACTTGAGGCAGAGGGCCCATCAGAGGTGAAATTCCACCTCTGGCACCTACCACCTCCCTAAGCCTCAGTTTCCCCACCTGTAAAATGAGAGGGTGGGATCTGATGGCCTCTGGAGTCTCCTCAGCTCTAGGCTAGGGTCCCATGAATGCCAAGAGACGCAGATGAGCCCACGGAATGTTACAGGGGAGAGAACCCAAAATGTCAGAGCTGGGGACGGAGGGACTGCTTTTGTGTTTTCCACAAGGAGCCTCCATCCTTCAGAAATTCAATGCTGCCTTAATATGGGTTCCCCACCACCACCCTTTAAATATGTCTACTCTGCAGCAGCAACCTTAAATCTGTCCCCTTTATTAATGAGCCTGGCACAGTCTAAAGAGAAATGGGAAGGGAAGCTCTTTCAACAGAATCATTATGCATTAAAAATTAAGGGATCAAGTAGGAAGCACAGCTCAGCACCCTGGTGATAAACATACTTCTCATTTGCATAGACGCTTCAGCTAAGCTCGGGCTCCCACAGGGGCAGCTGGCGGAAGAGCCGAGAGCTGTTCTGGACACCTCGAGACTCTCCTTTCTTCCCTTCTAGGGCAGCCATGGGAGGTGAAGAAAATTGACCCGGTTGGTGGCCTCTAGAGGCCATGGAGAAGCTTCCCTCCCATTCTCCCTTCCCTGCCTGCCTGGTATTGTTCTTGGCCCTGGGCAGCAGTGAGGTCATTCCTGTCCTGGGGCCAGGCTGATGATCTCCCTTCTCTCTACCTAGCCCCATCCTTCAGGCCCAGATGAATGACAACCTTCATTTATTAACCATTAAATTGCTCACTATTATTATATTATTTTAATATATTATTAAATGCCTACTGTGTGCAACACAGGTACTATGTCTATGTATGGGGGTATTAAGTTTGGATATGACAGTTTACAGTCTAACATGGATAAGACATACAGAAATTATATAATATCTGATATTCACAAACATCAAAAAATGTATTTTGATATAATTTGTTTTTAATATAATTAGCTTCCCTTGTAATCATATGTGTTTTATTTTAGTATTCTGAGTAACCCATAGGCTATACCAGCCTGCCAGAGTGGTCCTTGACAGCACCAAGGTGAAGAACTGCTTTCAAAAATGGACAGGAATTTCATAGGCAAATTGAAGCAAGGACCTGCTGGAAGATTATTCTGTCTGTGGTCCATATTTCAAGCTCTTATCACCTCTCCCTAAGGCTCCAGGAATAACACTCTGGTCTCCTGGTTTCTAGTCTCCACCCTCTTTAATTCATCATGGGCAATGTTGCTTAAGTCATCAATTTAATGTATTGCTCTGGTCGCAGACCTCCCCCACCCCCAACCCAACTTCCCTGATTCAAAAGCCTTCAATGGTTCCCCATTGACTCTCCCTCCCTATGAAAGTCTTCCTTGATTTCCCCATTAGAAGAAGACAAGAGTGTCTGAGTCTGACCTTTCTCAATTTCCTCATTTGTAAAAAGGGACTGAAATGGACAGTATCTACAATTCCTTCCTCCTCTAAATCCAATGGTCCAGAGTGAATCCTTCCCCCTTGAATCTTTTTCCTTTTTGTCTTCCTTTGTACTTAGCATGTCAAAACTTGTACTCTCATTCTCTATGCATGTGTCCTATCCTCTGCTGATCTATAAACTCTAGGATGGCAGGAAATATCTTTTATTTATTTATTTTTCTGAATTTATTTTATTTATTTATCGATTTCTATATTTGATATATTTATTATTTATCTATTATTTATTTATTTATTTCTGTATTTCCTGTAGTGCCCAGTCTTCAGTAAAAAAAAAAAAAAGTCCTATTATGTGCACACAAAGTTCTGCTTTCTTCACAGCATGCAGTGCTTGTGAATGTTTCTCTGTTTTGGGTGGGATTCTCTCATTTGCCCAATGGGATTATTAATCAATCTCCTTGAGAGAAGAAGGAGGTAGAAACTCCTTATGGGAAAGAACCCCAAATCTTCTATCATTCATGTATCTCCTACAGCCTGGTAAATGACTGGCAGATAAACGGTGTTCTCCAAATGCTTGTCAAATGATATTAAAATGAATTGACCTGAAGGCTACCATTTTGACAATAAAGAGTTGATGTCATTAGGGTTCATTGTGTTTCTAATGGCAGCAAGGATAACTTTTAAAGGCTTTTTAGGGATGGGGAGAGGTCGGAATCTGTCTCCAAACAGCCTCTCTCTAAGTGATATTCAGAGCTCACAAGGAGCCACCATAAATTAGTTCGTGACTGTGTAACTTTCTGCTTCATTACCCAGTGTAGTGATGGCCTAAGGAAGGGCCATCAGATAGTTCTCTCCTCCCTCTAGGTTTCCTATGGGGAAATCTTATCTTGATAACAAACTTTGTGGACTAATACTAGGTGACATTCAGTCTATATAGGAACTTTCTAATGGATTTTTTCTCCAAAAATAAATAAAAAAGGAGGTATCCCCAAAGAATAGGATTCTTGGAAGAATAAAGAAACTATTTCCCTTTCTGAAGGAGAAATAATGCCATTTTCATTGTTTAATATTTTTTCAGTTGTGTCCAATTTTTTATGACCCCATTTGGAGTTTTCTTGGCAAAGATACTGGAGTGATTTGACATTTCCTTCTCCAGATCATTTTGCAGATGAGGAAACTGAGGCAAACAGAGTGAAGTTTCTTGAAATAGTTTTTAAGTGCCTGAAGCTAGATTTGAATGCATGGAGATAAGGTTTCTTGATTTTAGACTAGCACACTAACCACTGAGCAACCTACCTGTCCCTAATACCTTGTTACAGTTCATTATTACAAAAACATGACTCCATTATGTACAATAGCTCTCATTTCTATAGCACTTTCGGGTAAGGGGCTCTTCCTCACTGGCTGGGGAAGATGATGTCACTTGGGCAGAAGAGAGTAGAAAGAATTCTTCTCACCTTCCTGTCATTATGAGTGGGGTCAGGTGGCTGATATACCTGGAAGAAAAAGTGAGTGGCTGCCTTTCTGGTTGGGATATTTAGAAATATTCAAGAAGTACATGCTGGGCCAGTGTAGCTGATATTGGGGTGTCTGGAAACCAGACTGAATGTTGTGAGTGTAGGACTGATTACTAAGAATGTGCGTTTCAGCTGTGAGAATTTACATTGAGTGCAAATGTGAAATTATGTGAAAAGAGTGACTCAAATCTCCATATCTTCTGACCTGGAGATCCTACTGCTGGTCATACATACACTCCAATGTGGCTATTGACAAAAAGAATAACCTCATAGATGTTAAAATAATTATTTGAGGTCACACAGAACTGGAAACAACGTAAATGCCCATCAGTTGGGGAATGGTCAAACCATGCATGTGGTTCATGAATCTATTGGAATATTTCTGTGCTGCAAGAAATGATGAATATGATGAACATGGATAAGCATGGGAACACTTATATGAGTTGAAGCTGAGTGAGGTAAACAAATCCAGGAAAAAAAAAATATATATATATATAATTACTACAACAATGAAAGTGGAAAGATCTATCCACAAACAACTGAAACTGAATGCTTTGACAATGTAATGGGTAAATCTAATTCCAAAGGAAACATAAGAGAAGGTAGCTCTCTCTGCTTCTTTGCACAGGTTGGGTTGTAGAAATAGAACATGACAGGGGAGACCAGACTTTTTCACTATGTTGATTTGTTTCCCTTGGCTGAGGGTCCTCCTCTTTTCTATTTGTTTTCTTTTTTCTCTTTGGATATTTTTCTTTGTTGTTTTCTATTGTTTTTCCCTCCCTGGGAAGGGGAAACAGAAGGGATGTATGTATAGTATATATAAAAATATAAATGTAGGAGATGTAAAAATCAAAGATATCAATAGTTATTTTTAAATAAAGAAAATGAGTATAGAGGCTGAGAACCCTCAGAGGTTAGACAGGGATTGCTGTGGAGTTCCTTCCTCTATGGGGTCATCATGGAATGTTCATAAGGGTAAAGTTGGTGCTGCATTTTCCCCTCCTTCCATCCCCCTTCCCTGATATGTACACCTAGAAGAAATCTGTAGAGAATGGGTCATGATGAGAACTATAAGATCAGATTATGATACAACATCCCTGAAACCCGGGCAGCTGAACTGGCTTTGGGTTTCTGTCTTTGCAGGACATCCAGTGTCCAATGAACACTAAATAGCCTTGCACCGAGGTTCAGAAGACCACCATTCCTCATGGCATTACCTCATAACCCTTCCATTCTTTCCAGTTAATCAGCATCCTTCCTAAAATGGGGTACCCAGAACTAGACACATTACAGGGAGGTCAGACTAGGGAAAAAGCAAACACTATGATCACTTCCCAGCTTTGGACACTCACTATCTCCTAATGGATAATTTTACTGCCTGACGTAGCACATCGTCTGCTTATATTCAGCGTTCAGTCTCAGATCTCTTCCAGAGAAGCTATTGCTATCTAGCCACACATCCCACATCTTGTGAAGTTATCTTTTGAGCCCAAAAGAAGGTCTTTACAAAGTTCCATCTTCTTGTGAGTAGAACGAAGAGAACATTGTACACAGCAGCAACAAGATTGTTAGAAGATCAATTCTGATGGGTGTGGCTCTTTTCAATATCAAGATGATTCAGTTCTAATGATCTTGTGATGGAGAAAGCCATCTGCACCCAGAGACAGGACTGTGGGGACTGAGTATGAGTCACAACATCATGTTTTCACTTTTTGTTGTTGTTTGATTGCATTTTGATTTCTTTCTCATTTTTCCCTTTCTCTTTTCTTGGCTAGCATAATCAATGTAGAAATATGTTTAGGAGAATTGTACATGTTTAACATATATTGGATTACTTGCAGTCTAGGGAGGAGGTGGGGAGAAGGGAGGGAGATAAAAATTTGGAACACAAGGTTTTGCAAGGGCAAATGTTGAAAATTATCTATGCATATGTTTTGAAAATCAAAAGCTTTATAAAAAAACATTCCAACTTCTTGTGTTGAGTCCAATGTTCTTGTTTAATTAAGGCTTTTTGGACATTATTCCCCTCAGTGTTAGTTCTTCTTTCCAACTTTATGGCATCTAGAAACATCTAAACACCGTACGCTGCTGCCTTCGTCCCTGACATTTTTAAAAACCCAGATCCCTGCAATAATAATACTATACATCTAACTGAAAATAATGTTTTAGTTGGACCCCCAGTAATACCCCTATTGAGGGGCTATATCTTACTCAAAAGTCCCCAAACCCGAAGCCCAATTTTAAGTTGGTATCCTCCTTTGCATTCTACATATAGTATGTTTATTCTTCAAGGGGCTTTTGCCTCCTTCCTCAGTTGCCCTGAATTTACAGAGTGGATACTTCAGGAATTATCACCCTGGACAAGAAAACAGAGATCTGTAAAAGTTATTAAATGGTTTTCCTGACATCCCAGAAATCGTGACTGAAGAGCTGAAGATTTTGAACTCGCACCATCTTACTCCAAATCCTGCATTCCTTCCATGGTGTCTCCTTGAATTCTCCACTAAGAGGCAACAGACAGAACCTCCTAGCTGTTCCTCTTTGTTATTCATGTGATTTTCAGCAAATCAATTTTCTTCTCTGGGCCTTTATGAAATAAGGGGATTGAACTACAAGTTTCCAGGGTCCTTTCTAGTTCGAAGCTCTATGATCCCAACAAATCAGAACCCAATTGTGAGCACTGGGAGGAAAGTTAAAGAGCACAATGCTTCTTTGGAGAAGTATACCCGGCTGGAAAGCTTAGTCCCATTAAAAGTCTCAGAGGAGATGGAGGGGAATGATAGAAGGCAAAATCTCTAAATTGGTAGAAATCCCAACAGTCACTGCTAAGCACCTTTCCTCCAAAGATGTCTGATAGCTCCCTTTTCAATTGCTTCCTGTAATGAGACTCTATCTAGAGATAGCCATCACTGGACCCAAAGGTATCTTATATTGTTAACTGCCAACAAAGAAGACCCAAGAGTAGAGGAAAATGAAACAGTGGTCACTTCAGCCAGTGACTATGCAAAGGAAGGTGTTATTAAAAAGATACTCTTCCCCCAAATTACCTTACTTGATGTAAAACTGCCCTTCATTATGAACTAAAAAGGAATTATTAAAGAGGTGAACATAGGATTTAATGAATGTAGAGTAATAATGTAGCATGTATCAAATTAAAAATTCTCATGCCGCCATAGGAAGCAAGTTGAATATAAGTATCTGACTATGCATTATTACTACTGGACTGCATGATTATCCTACAAGTTTAGGAATAATAGAAGCTGCTCTCTTCATCTTGTATTTAAATAATTGAGCCTTCTTCCTCAGACAGAGAGACATGTTCCATTTAGAAGCAAGACTAGCAGGCTGCAGAAGAAGCTGGAATATTAAGAAAAACTGACAAGATGAACACAAGTGCTTGAAATCAAACTCCAGCATGGTGCAGTAGGAAGAGTGCTGCATGAAGAGGGTAAAGACTTGGATTCGAATTTCACGTCAGCGATTTTCTACCTTTGTGATTATGGACAAACTGGACCAATAGGATGTAAGCTCCTTGAGGGCAGCGACTTTGCTTGATTTTGCCTTTGTATATATCCAGCACCAGTGCCTTGAAAGCAGTTGCTTAGTAAATACTGAATTTTAAAATTTAGGACCCTTTCCCTGCAACCTTAAATATTTTTAAATGTAGTTACTCATGCTATGGTCTCTCTAGCCAGTAATTCTCTCTAGTCTGAATGCCCTGTCCCCTAAATATGCAGCAAAAGGGAGCTTACTCTGTTTTCATGATCTAAAAAACCCAAAATGAAACTCCAGCAAAAAATGCAACCATGTTATAAAACCCTAATAGATTTTTATGTGTTCTGGACTCCAAATATTATCCATTTGCCAAGAATGGAAGGACAGTCTCAGACTGAAAAGTATTCTGGGAAAGTGGGTGGAGATATGATCTGGGATGGATGCTTTAGAGGAAAAAGAGTTATAAAAATCTGGTTATTACTAGTGTGCAAAAAATGAATTTGAGGCATTTATGGGGAAATTTCATAGAAGAACTAATAGCAAAAACTATAAAGAAGCCTGATGTGTGGGAAAACTTCATGACAACTAGTTATTAGTTATCCAAAGGTGAAATGGTCTGCTTTGGAAATTAGTGAATTCTTCCTTGATTAGAAAGTGTCAAAGAAAGATGGGAATATTGGAGAAAGGGGTTTTGTTCATGTATGGGCTGGACTAGATGCCTCAGACATCTCTTATGATGGTGGGATTATCTGTTTTGGCTGGAGCTTCCTTGCACCAGATTTCCCCATCACCCACATGAAGACTTTTAGAATCAATCTGAATCCTTGCTTCTCCCCTAACTCCCATATCCAAACAGTTTCTAAATCTTCTCAACTCTGCTGATACATCTCCAGCAACTTTCTCCTTTCTAGAGACACTCTAGGAACCACCTCCTTCTCTCCTCATCAGCTCCCACCTGTCCTATTGCACTAGATAATCCAGCCAGGTTTTCTTGCTTCCAACCTCTCTCCTTCCCATTCCATCTAATAGATTCTTCTGAGCAAAAACTCTTAGTAGCTCCCTACTGCCTCTAGGATAGGATACAAATCCCTCAGCCCCCTATAAACTGGTTCCTATTTACATTTCCAAACTTATTTCCTAATACACATTGCTTTATGAATCATATTGGGAGAGAAAAATCAGAGCAAAAGGGAAAAACCTTGGAAGAGAAAAAGAAACAGAAAAAAGAAGTGAACAGACCATGTGTTGATTTATATTCAGTTTCCTTAGTTCTTTTTCTGGATGCAGATGTCATTTCCTATCCAAAGTCTAAAGGGATTGCTTCCGATCACTGAACTGCTGAGAAGACCGGAGTCTTTCATAGTTGATCATTGCACATTCTTGTTGTTATTGTGTACAATGTGTTCTTGGTTCTGCTTGTTTCACTCAGCATTAGTTCAGGTAAATCTTTCCAGGCCCTTCTAAAATCAAATTTATTTCCTAATATTCTCTCTTAAGGACTCAGGGAACCAGACAAACCGACCTACTAATTCTTCTCTAAATTGGAACATCCATCTACCTCTGGCCCCTAAGATCTTTGCTGACTGGATACTTTCCCTCGTCACTTCTGCTTTGTTCCTTCCAGGCTCAATTCAGGCGTTAACTCCTGCATGATGCCTTTGGGAGCCACTTTTTCTTCAGTGGTTCATGTTTATACCTTCACATGTACCAGCTCTAACACCCTAAAAGAATATAGCTCCTTGCTACACAGGTAAGCCATTGCTTAATGTTTGCTTTCAGATACCCAGAGTTGAGCACAAAGCATGGCACATTCTAGGGGGAGGTTGTGGGTCCTGGACCACTCTTGGGGAGGAAGCCCCCTCTGCCAATTAGCACCAAGTCACTCTGTATCAAACTTAAGACTCTGCCTCTAAGACCATGCTCTCATCGATGAGGGATTGCTGAAATAACGTGGATTATCAGAAAGATAATTCTGCTCTCAAAGACAAACCACCAAATTACTGGAAGCCTCTATTCTCAGCTTTGCCATTAATCTGTCATGGTACATTTGGCTAAACATTGCCTCAGTTTCCTCATCTGTAAAATGAGCTACTCTAGTTTCCCAGCCAAGAAAACTCCAAACAGGATCACAAAGAATCAGACAAGACTGAACAATAATAACCAAGTTTCCTTGTAGCTCTGCTGTTCTCCATTCTAAGGACCAACCCTGTGTTGGTACTCTCTGTTCTATGTTCTAGGTGTCCTAGCTCTGACCTCTACATTTTCTTTTTAAGATCCCTTCTCACTGTGCTAACCTGAACTTCTATGCATTTGTGGAAAAGTCCAGAGTTACCAGAATAGCTACTAAGGCAGGATTTAAGACCCAGGATGGAAATAGAATATGGAAGGGAAGAGATGAGGGTGATTGGTGGCAAATAATTCCCTTTTGCCAATTGCAATAAAAACAACATTTGCTAGAGAGGAGGCACTTATTCCTCTCCATCCTCGTGGCATGATTTTGAAATATCTCCAGAGCAGGAGAGATGACTGAGAAAATACAAATCTATTAAACACAGGGCCAAAGAAAAAGTGGCTTCAATAAAAGAATGTCTAGCCTCTATCACAGGATTCTGAGGTCAGAGATGGATGTCGGGACTCTGCCAATTAGACCTAAATGGGCAAGAGCCTTAAATCTCAAAATTAAAGATGAGGGCTGGCAATTAACCTGTCATCTAACTAAAAACAGAACCATTAATGTTCGGTATAATTTAATATTTAAAAAAATGATTGCAGCTAGTATCTACGAGTCCTGTTAGACAACATGCAACAAAAGGCTCAAATCAGGTCCTAGACGTGGCTAAAGAGATTCCACAGCCATCCATCTGTTTGGGGGATGCTCACTCATTACAAAACATCAGGGCAGTGCGGAGAACACTAGAAATCACCCAAGAAGCTATAGTCAGAGCTCTGGCTCTCCTAGATCAGAGCCATTTTCAGGCTGTGGAGTGGGAAATTATGGGGTTGCTTTGGTTTTATGGACTTCTATTAGGATCCATTAGGGTGGATGGTCCTAAAGTGGGGGAGAATGCCAGCAAAGACCAACCACAGCCTGTCCTTCTGGAAGACACCACACATGCTGATTTTTGTCCAGCCATTCATTTCCCACTTCTGGCTTCTAATTACTTATTGATGAAAAATAGGAGTTGGAAGTTCATGATCCCAACTGACCCATGAGCATTCCAAGCAACTGAAAATCAGGAAATATATTATTATAATAAATATATTAGGATTCAGGAAATATATTATTATAATAAATATATTAGGATTGCCAGCGCATGTCACGAGGAGATTCAGCACAGAAAAGGTACCAGACTTAAATTCGAAAGCCTTGGTCTCTAGGCCTGCTTGGGAAGTTCTCCTAGCTAGATGAACATCCAGTTATTTCTCTTCTCTGAGAATTGGAGAATGGAGACGATAATACTTGTTATCTAGCTCACTGGGCTGTTATGAGAAAAAAAATTACTTTGTAAAACTTCAAGTCTTAAGTTACTATTATGCAGCAGGATGATTTCAGAGAGGCCTTGAGAGGCTTGCATGAACTGATGCTAAGTGAAATGAGCAGAACCAGGAGAGCATTATACACGGAAACAACAATACTATATGACGATCAATTCTGATGGATGTGACTCTTTCCAACAATGAGATGACTGAAGCCAGTACCAATGATCTTGGGATGAAGAGAGTCATCTATACCCAGAGAGAGGCCTGTGGGAACTAAGTATGGATCATGACATAGCATTTTCACTAATTTTTTTGTTTGTTTGCATTTTATTTTCTTCATCATTTTTTCTGGTTTGATTTGATTTTTCTTGTACAGCAAGATAATTGTATAAATATGTATGTGTATATTGAATTTAACATATATTTCTACCATGTTTAACATATTGGACTACTTGCCATCTAGGGGAGGAGGGTGAAAGAAGGGTGAGGGGACTGGAAGACAAGATTTTGCAAGGGTTAATGTTACAGAATTATCCATGCATATGTTTTGAAAAATAAAAAAAAACTTTAATAAAAAAAGTTAGTTAACCTCATTTTATAAATAAAGCCACTGAGCCCTGATGTTAGAGAGCTAGTGAGTAGCAATTGATTAAATAAAATGCATTTATTAATTGCCTGTTATATGTCAGACATTGTGCTGGGGGCTGGGAGTATAGATACAGAGAAAGAAACCAGGCAAGGATGAATATAAGGAGAATACAAATGCAGACAAGATAGTGTTCTTGGGCACAGACTCCATCCCCTCGGCCTAGCCAGGTAGAGCTGGAATGAGGAAGCAGCATTCTCATTACTGTCATTGGCCAGACTTCTCGGGCTCTGTGCTGCCTGGAGAGCTCTTCCCCACATATCCAGGCCCTCTCATCACCATCCCCCCAGATCTGATTAGCTCCTATGGCATTTGGCCTCCCAGGTGGTCCCTGAAGATGCTACAGACAATGGAACTTTTCTGGCATTTCTTGATACTCTTCCCATTCTGAAGCCGAGCCTGTAATTATCATTCCTGGCTTGGCCCCTCTAGCACCTGGTGTACAGAAAGGGAACATCTGCACTGAGTTTGCCTGGAATAATGTCTCAGGGAAAGAGGTTTGAAGGCAAAATTGTAATAAATCACAATTAGACAGATAGATTTAGATATAGATGTATAATTTTATAGTTACAAAGCACTTTCATCTACATTAAAGAATACTGACAATCTGGCCTCCCAGAGGAGTGGACCCAGAGTCCACTAAGAAAATGGACAGAAGGACTGAGAAAATGTCACAAGGATCACCTGATCTTGTGTGGCTTCTGGGGATATTTTACGTGGAGAAGGAAAACCTTTGGGGAGAGGGGGAAGTATTATATGATGATTGTACTTAAGCATCTGAAGAGCTTTGGATATAAAATATCATGGTTTAGTGCCAGGAAGACCTGAATTCAAATCTCCTTTTTGACACTTAGTACAATTGTGGACACGTTATTTCTGAATCTCACTTTCCTCATCCATCATATCATGGGGATGATAACATACCTCAAAGGTTGTTGAGAAGTATAAATGAATGCAAACTTTAAAGTAATATTTAAATACGAGATGAATCATCACCATCACTATTACTCATTTTTTATTGCTTTTGTTAAATAAGGAGATTGTATACCAGGGACACTGGGGTTGGAGCAAAAGATCCTGGTCCTGCTGTTTGCTACCTGAGTGATCTTATGCAAATCCCTTCATCTCTCTGGGTCAACATCTGCACAACGGAGACGGATGATGCCTTCAAATGGGATGATTCTAAGCTGTGTCAAGGCAGACTTGACTTTTGTTTAAGCTAAGAAAACTGTAGCCATTAGAGCCATTCACTAAGTGGGATGGCCTCTCAGGTTGTGGGATACTTTCCCAGAGATAATTAAGTGGGGTTAAATGATTACTTGTCAGTATTGTGTTGAGGATTCCAATCCAGGCAGGTTCTTAGCTGATTGCAGGATTTCTGAGTTCCTATCCCTAAGATTCTACAATCTCTTATTTTTTCTCCTAGTCTTGAAAGGCTAAAAGAGCAAGGGCAGTGTCCGAGGTATCTTGCTATCATCTCCAGGGTTTGCACGGTGCCTGAAGCATGCGTGGGACTATAAATGCTAAGGGACTCTGGAGAAATCAATTTCTGATCCAAACTCTAGTGGCTCAAAACCAAATCCTGATGCCTGAAACGTCGGCACCACAACCTATGGTCTCAACACATCACATTGAATGGGGTGAGGGGAAACAAAAGGAGATGATTTGGTAGCACGCCAATGCTTTTTTCTTGTGAAGAAAGAGAAACATTTTTGATCAGAAGTTACCTTAAGCCATACAATCCCTTCTTATTAATAGAAAGGGATTATCCATAGAAAAGGACCATTGTAGATCCAAGACAATTCCAAAGGATTCATATTGAAAAATGAGGGAGTTTGGATGCAGATAGAAGCTGCTATTTTCACTTTCTTTTTTTCCTGTGGTTTTTTTCCCTTTGGGTCTGTCTTCTTTCACAAAATGATTAATGTGCTAACATATTTTGCATGATTGAACATGTATAACCTTTATCAAATTGCTTACTGTTTCAGGGAGGGGAGAAGTGAGAGAGAGAAAATTTGATGCTCAAATTTTTCAAAATGCTAAAAATTGTTTTTGCATGTAACTGGGAAAAAATCTTATTGAAATAAATAAAGAAAATAAAGAAAACAAACTATAAAACACATAAAGAATAAAATAAAATAATAAAAAATAAACTAGAAGTTCACTGAAATCAGGGACTTGGTAATCTCGCGCACTCCCAATGCCTTTCATAGGATCAACATAAGAGGAGGCAAGAATTATATAACCTCCTGAACATCATACTAGTGGATTTGAAGTCAAGGATACCCTTCCCCTAATGTACAATTAATTTCTTACAAATGAAAAACTCTGTTATATTATCAGGCCACATAAAAAACCATATATCTTATCCATCCCCTGAGCACACATAGGTCTCTGGTCATAAGAGAGGTGAAGTGGAAGCATATGGAAGGTTCTACAAAATTCATCATTATCTTGGAAAACAACTAAATTACTTCTATTGAAAATTGTTCAGCATAAGTGTCTTTTGTAAAAAGCATGTTATTGTGAAAAGCTCTAATAAGGCGAACATTGGTTTTCAAGACTCATACGGTACTTTAGATCACGTATTTGAAGGCTGTTATTGTATGAAGTCTATAACACTTTTGTTCTTTTCATGTTAAATAGCAAATAGATATGTCAATCATTTTGCTAAGACAGATATCAGGGGAAATTTTCAGGAAGAGTCACAAGATACTCGAGTTCTACTTGCTCTCTAAAATGTCTGAAAAACAAAGGACTGTTCTAAGTGATTTCAGGGTTTCTTCTTCTATGCTTTTTTTCCTTCCAGAGGCAATTTACAGGATAAAAGAAATAAAGGAAAGGCCAGAAAAATTTCAAAATTAAAAAAGAACACCATTATAATCCTTAACAAATGGATTTTGAATGAATAAATCCCATAAGGCAGGCAGGATAAGGATTATTTTCCCTATTTTACAGAGGAGTAAACTGAACACTAGCAAGGTGAGTACCATATTGTTAATTTTATTGTTCAGTCTTTTTTCAGTTTGTGTTGGACTCTTCATGACCCATTTGGGATTTTCTTAGTAAAGATACCGGAATGATTTGCCATTTCCTTCTGCAGCCCATTTTATAGATGAGGAAACTGAGGTAAACAGGGTGATCTGACTTGTCCAGAGTCACAGTTAGCATCCGAAGTCAGATTTGAACTCATGAAAAGGAGTCTTCTGGACCCGAGTCCCAAGCTCTTTGCACTATGGCACCACCTAGCGGCCCAATGCTGGTAATAATAGCTAGCTCTTGTATAGCACCTTAAGTCTCCAAGATCTCTTTCAAATACTCTCCTGTTTGATTCTCAAAACAATCCTGGGAGGAAGGAGCCATTGCAATTCACATTTTACAGATGAAGAAGCAGATCAGATAGCTAGTGAGTGTTTGAGGTGGGACTGGAAAGGTCTAGCCCCCCAAGCACTGGGCCACCTAGGGAGCGGTTTGCCTGTGACACAGGTAAGGGACAGGTTTAAGGTTTCCACCACCTTAAGCCATACAATGCTTTTTTATTAACAGAAAGAGATTATCCATAGAAAAACATTTGTTGTTTTTGTAAATCCGATCATAACACAGTGAGCAAAACATGGAAAAATGGCTAACATGCTGCCCCAAAATAGAGGGAGAGTGGGCAGGGAGGGCCCTTTCCTCAGCTCTAAAATGGGGATAACAATAGCATTTACCTTCCTGGGGTGTTGTGAGGATCGGACCAGATAACAGTTGCTAGCACATAGCAAATATTAGGTGCTTAATAAATGCGTATTCCTTTCCTGTCTTGGGCATCTGCACAGCAGATGCATCTTATCAAAATGAATGGAGTTGCTGACTCCTATTTGATTCAAGTCCTGAAAGCAATGTAACAGCCCAGGCAAAGAAGAAATGTAAGGGGGGGGGGGGGGGAGAGAAGAGTGCCCCTAGTGGTGGCTCACCTGTCCAAGGTGATGAATGGATTCTGAGGTGGAAGGAGGGCACATCCGGTGGTGGAGGGTCTGATACACCACACTGCATCTCCAAGGACTCTGAGAAGGGACAGGGACTAAGAGTTAAACCTTTTAGCTTTAGAAAAATTGGTCCCTTCTTCTTGTTATCCCTTTTAAGTGAAAGGGCCTGGCAGGTAAGTGGTACAGTGGTTAGATCAGACACATACTGGCTGTGTGACTCTGGGCAATCATTTAACCCTAATTGCCTCCTAAAAAGAAAGAAGGAAGGAAGGAAGGAAGGAAGGAAGGAAGGAAGGAAGGAA
>JAJPUD010013494.1:0-24544 GCA_023553655.1 Myrmecobius fasciatus
TTTTTTGTTTTTGTGTCTCCAGTGATAAGCATATAATAATAGGTACTTAAATGCTTGATGATTAATTAGTTAATGTAATTTATCTTAATTCTCTGGAATAGTCCAATTCTGATTGTTTAACTTGTCAAATAACCTGTTAGGGCGTCCAAGCCTTAAAATTCAAGATACCTTTCCTAATAAGAGGGGTACTTTTTAGCAGACTTAAAACATTTTCATAAGTCTATTGACCATGTATCTTAAATAATTTATGGTGTTTAGAAAATTTTTCATTTAAAGATTTACAATATACTTTAGCCTCTGTAAAATAAATAGTTTGGAAATTTTTTGAAGTAGTGTTTCTTTTAACTAAAAGCAACTCTTTTTTTCTTTAATAATTATGTATTTTTTTCTTGTGTTCTAGGGTTGCACAATCTTTTATACTCTTCTTGACCAAGTCTTAATTTTTAAAAATTGAGCACTTCTGCACAACTATCTGATAGAAAAGCATGTTCCCATGACCCTACGCCAAGAACTCAGTCACAAGCTTTGAGTTATAGTCTTATGTATACCCTAAGCAGAACCCCCCCAAAATTATATTAGGGCCAGCTCATGAGAGAATTTTGAGGCATAAATGATAAGCAAATTGTCTTTTCAAAATGCTAACCAAAATAATGTAAGCATGCATTATATAAAAGGATCTAATATTCATGGAAATTGAAGCATTTATTTGAGATGTTAACTGATTATATCAGGAAGCAAAAAAAGGTACAAAGTTAATGAAATCTGAGGCACAGTGCATGATGGAGGACGTTGGGGGTTTTTTAGTTTGTATGTATGTATTATACAAGAGAAGACCAACTTTAATGAGTTTGAAGTTTGTTTTAAATTGATTGGCACATCTTTTGGACTAGACTATTATAGAATCTTAAGCATAAAGCATTTGTTTGGAATTGCTTTTTAGTATCTTCAGTACAAGAGCTATGGCAAGAACTAAAATATTGGCTTTTAATAGATAGGAAATTTTGCTTATCCTATTATATAAAGTTTAGAAAAGTAAGCATTTACAGAGGACCAGAACCACGAAGTATAACATGTACCCAACCTATAGGTTAATGGTCCAGCTTTAAAGGGAATATAAATATTTCCTTGGGTATGCATCATTTATTTATGAAGGGAGTCCATTTTGGAGCACCAATTCTCTAGGGTCACTAGGATGCCCTATGGCAATAATTTACTAAATGTTCCCTGTGGCTTGAAAGCATTTCCTTAAAAGAATATGCCTAATTTATGCCTAGCCTACCAGTAAAACTGTCTCTACTCTGGACTAATTTTTGATTCATTATTTATTTAGCTTTGATATAAGAATCAGGGAATAGGAAAATCAAGAGAACTGGAGTAAATCTTAATTTCACAGATGAGAAAACATAGATACAGGGCAAGCAGTTTGTTTTGCTCACAAACTCACAGTTAAGAAATGACAGGGTCAGGACTCAAATTCAAGGTTTTTTTGTTTTGTTTTTTAACCTCCAGATCTAGGACTCTTTAGAACTATGGTAATTCCACTCCCCAAGGGAAATAAATAGCTGCCACAGCTCGTGCCAAGTCATCATCTTACCCTCAATCTAGTTTCTCTCATTGGCAGCATCTTTTTCTCAGGCATTCAAACTCAAAATAAGAATAATCCTTTACTTTCCCTTAGTTACCTCATCACCCCTAATCTCCATCACACATCAAGCACCAAGTGCTTTACTTTTTTTATGTATATACATTATTTCCCTTCCATTCCTTCTATATTTGTCCACTCATGTGGTTCTATAATCCACTTTGTCATGGTTTTGTCTATATAAATAAACAAAGCTGTAATCTCTTTGAGGTTAAACCTATCTTGTTCATCTTTGTAATGAGATTGTTCTGGAAAATGGATTGTAATTAGCTGTGGGGAGGGGGCTGGGGGAGTTGGGAGTGATCAATCTGTGTGTTGTCCAAGAGCCACATATAGCTATTTTGAGCTCCATATATAGACTTTAAAACAAGGATGAAAAAAAATGACACTGAATTTTATTGATGCTGCTACATAAATATTAGAGTATAATTTTGAAACAAATTACACATGCAGATAAAAAATGTAAACATTGTCATCATTAGGTAGCATAAAGTAGATATTAAACTTTGAGGAAAAAAAAACATTGTTGCATTATGCAACACATGAATCCTAGAGCCTTTCTTTCATCATGTTATCCTTAAATTAAAAGATGGTTGTTTATAAAACAGGAAGCATTAGTTATAAAATGGACTATAAAGGAAGTATCTATGAGTTTTGACACCTCATAGGATATAAGGGTCAGATAGTGGGAAATGAAAAGAGTAGAGCTGAACTATTGGCCCCTTCTTGGAACATGTCTTTTTTGATGCAGCCTTAAATTGTATTAATTTTTGGGACTGCCATATCCCACTACTGACTCCTATTGAATTTTTTGTCAGTGAAGATTATAGATCTTTTTTCCCCAAAACTGTTCTCTCATCTTGTCTTTAACAAATTTCTGTGAAGTTTTTGTTTTAACTCAAGCGAAAGGCTTTATATTTTTCCTATTAAATTTTATCTTAGATTAAGCCCAAGTTTATATAACCTGTCATGCTCTTTCATGTGTGTATGTGTTATTTTTTTTAAGTTTTGTTGACGCCTTTTTTATATCACAGTCATTACAGATATACCTTACACACACACACACACACACACACACACACACACACACACACACACAACATGAACCTGAACTTGGATGAGAGAAAAATGCAGTTAAGCAAAACTCAACTAACTCATCAATCATGTCTGACACTGTACACGACATTCCTTGACTAAAGGGTACCAGATCTCTAACAATACTTTACCTTCCTTTTCTTCAGGGTTAAGAGTAACATTACAATTATCCAGTGTTCAACTTTGTTTTATTGTTCTTTTCATTTGTATTGTGTCATTTTATATCTTGTTTTTTCTACCTCTGCTTATCTCACTCTGAATCTATTTATTCTTCCTATATTCCTCATGAATTCCTTATTTTCCTCATCTTTCACAGCACTATCAAATGTCGTTACATAAATATACTGCCATTCTTCCATTGATAGGCATTTACTTTATTTCCAATGTTTTACTATCACAAAGAAAAGATCATGAACAAAAAGGTTTTAAAAGGATAATTCAGTGTGTGAGGAAAAGATAAGTAGTGTGGTACCACATCACTGCTCATAATTACCAGAGAAACCTAGAATACCTTCAGATCTCCCAGAAGCTTAATCAGCATCATGTTTGCTTGTTTTCAAAAGGCTGAACATCACTGTTCCTGTCCATTGTAAAATTCAGGAAGGTGTACTATTATGAAAACTCCATTTTAATTAGCCAATCACTCAACTGTCCTAGTGGGCTTTTCTACAGCTTATAAACTTTATAACCATTAAGCCTCAACCAAATTTATTGGTTGCGGCTCACCCTCCAAGTACAGGAATGAAATGCCTAAACTAAGGCCTAGTTATTTATTATCCAAGCAGGACTTAATATTCCTGTGATAGACTAACACTTGTTTACTGTTCACAAACACAATAAAGACTCCAGATCTGTTTATACACACTTGCATACACACACACACACACACACACACACACACACACATGCATGCATGAGTGTGAAGCTATGAAGAAACTACTGGGAGCTCCTAAATATATCATTCAGATATAGTATCCATCCATTAGGACTCATTCATCATTGCTCGAGGACATTCAAATCACTCTATGGGGAAGCCATTAGGTCCCAGCACATTCAGTTTTACAAGTTAGATGGATGGGCTGGGAAGTACTAATCTTCATATAGCATCTTAATCCTTACTTTCCCTGTATTCATGGGGAGTCAAGGTTCACCCTAGGTGCAAACTCAATCTTCCAGGGATGTTTAACCTGGGCACAAATTTGCATAGTCAGATCCCACATAATCACATCACTCTTCAAACAAACTCTCTGTCTTATGAAACCATCATGCTACTGTCCACTTCTATTCACAAGCATGCTACTGATCTCTGTATTTTCAGTAGTTTTTAACATTCCCTAGAGACAATTATCAGTTATTAGAAAAATATGGCATTTGGTAGAGGGAGGAAGAAAGGGAGGAAGGAGAAAAGAACAGAAAATGAGCATCAGTTGGACAGTTAAACATTTTCTTTGTCTTGAGAGCACAGCATGTATTCATTCAGAAGCTATTATTCATACTTCAGGGAAGGTCTGTATCAGATGAGCTATGGTATTTCTCATATTCTTGTGAATATCTCCTAGCATGATGCAACCAATGGTTCTTTGCCTCTGCTATAATAATCCAGAAACAAGCCATGGAGACCAATTCACAACTTTCATGTGGTCATCTAAGTGTTGTCTCAGCCATGACTTATGTTAAAATACTGATTAGCACACATACTAGATATACATAACATATACTGGGCAAGGTCTCAGTAAAGAATCTAAAAGGATTCAGCTCCTACCAATTCTTTTCTGTTTATAGATTCTGGTTACTCTAGAATTTGCATAGACATTTTCTGTTACAGAAATTTTAGTAACAGTAAATAAATACCTGAAAAAGATGATTTACTTCCTCCCAATGAGCAGACTTTTAAATATAATTCAGAGTGCTTTCCTCTTCCTAAAGAACATTTTTCAGTCCCCTAACTTTCTCTTTCATCTAATTACATGTATTCTCAGGTTTTTTTGACATTTCAAAATAGTTCTATTCACAATCCTTTAGGTAAAGGTTAAATTTTCCTATAGCATATCACCTCAGCCTGATGGGCACACAAAACACAAAGCTAAATCCTGGAACCATCTTTTGGGATTATGCCTCCTAACCATCAAAATTACTGGGGCACCCTATCTCCCACTTTATAATTTTGTTATAAAAACACTCTTCTCTCACCTACCCACAACTTGGTCTTCTATACAAAAATGTAGTTTCCACCTTCAGTTTTCTCATATACTTGTCATATGTACCATAGTTCCCAAAGTTAATGGGAAATCGATCAGATTTTGAGAAGGCATTTCCAGAATGTTCTTGAACATACTGAAGCAGATTTAGTTATCATTTTACAACATCTACAATGTAGCAGACAGTCCAAAGAATCAACCCCCCAAAAATAATGGGTTCCTTCTCCATCACTTACTAAGTCCTATGATTCTAGTATATTCTTTTTCTTCAACCCAATTTCCACTTTATTGAGATAAGCTTACCTAACTCCCTAGTAAAAACCTCTAAATCCTCACCAACTAATTGTGATGGGCAATAAAAATATTCTCATGTCAGGATATCCCAATGTCAGGAAAGTGCCAAAGCTGTCCCAGTATCTGGCTAAACTAACCTGCTCATGACAGATAAAAAACTAACACATTCATGACAGATAAACTTTGGCTATGTTAATTAGCATAAATAAACCATATATGCACATATTTGAGAAAGGTAAAGGCAAAATACTAGCCATCAGAACCATAAAAAGAGTGAAACCAGATATTTAAGACATGAGAACTCCTAGACCTTGTTGGGGAGGACTAAAGACACAATTTTATGGGAATTAAGGATGTTGAAGAACTGTGAGTAAGGGTAGTAAAAGTAATCAGGGATTGCAGTGAAGAAGACTACAAGTTAAGTACTAGCTATAAAGGGCAGAGGAAAATGTGAACTGAAGACCCATAGATAATAGAAATAAAGATCCGGGCAGAATAAAGTACATTTGATTATTACTCAGCAAACTCCTTCCCTCAACTCTATTCTTCCTTTCTATGTTGTTTTGTACTTCCATTTGCTAAACATGAATTACAGAATTATTTTCCTTTATTTCTACAAATCTTATTGATAGTACATAACTGCCTATAATTATTAGTTGATTCAGTAGTAATGGGAATGAGTTCCTAATGGAAATTCAGCAGTATTTTGTTGGAGATCTTTAAAGATAAAAGAGAGAAACAGACACAGACAAAGGCAGAGAGACAGAGAAAGAATATATTTGTGTACATATACATATATATAATATAATTCTGAATGAGGTAGTTTAAATTGACTACTGGCAAGAAAGCAGACTTCATACATTATAGAGGTCTTCTGTCTCCTCAAGGATTTTATAATTTTTTAATCAAGTATTCCTTCTAATCATTATCAAACCCACACTTAAAATATTTCCAGTTTGATAGGATCTGCCAGAGCTAGCACAAAGCTGGCAAAGCCTTCAAAGTGCCCAGGTTCACTTCTATACTGTGATGATATATCAGAGTAGGACTCCACTGGAGCCCAGTGTGCAGCTGCCTAAGGACCAATTCTGTTAGGTTCAGAAAGATCCATTATCAGGTTATCTTCAGAGTAACATATTTTTCTGGCCATAATGATAATGGCAAAGAGGTTGCAATTTGAGAATAAAATAGAGTACCTCCATCCACAAAAGTCTCCAATCCACCAAAAAATATTCCTGATAAACTCACTATCATTTCCTATTATTAATTGACATGGATGTAATTTGTTTTTGTTCCTTTGTCCCTCCCTTTGTGCCTATACTAAATTATATTTAATAATAAACACAATTTTAAGCACAGCAAAAAAAAAAAATTAAAACGAAGGAAACATGGAGTAAGATTAAAGACCATACTGATCAGCTACAAACCTGGAGGCGAATAGGTAAACTCAACGAGACTGTTCTTTGATGATTTGCACAAGAATTACTACTGAGTCACTGGCTTTCATTCTACATTCTATCAAAATTGACAATTAGGACTAGTGACTTTTCTATAAACTTTAATTTCTCTCCTGATAGTTGTGGAATGAAGTTTTATATTTCAGATGTTTCACAATTATTGTTTGTTTTTTTTAAATAGCCTCCCCCTTTGACCCAGCAGTGTTTCTATTGGGTTTATATCCCAAAGAAATCATAAAGGAAGGAAAGGGCCCCACATGTGCAAGAATGTTTGTGGCAGCCCTTTTTGTACTGGCTAGAAACTGGAAACTGAATGGATGTCCATCAGTTGGAGAGTGGCTGAACAAACTATGGTATATGAATGTTATGGAATATTATTGTTCTGTGAGAAACGACCAGCAAGATGATTTCAGAGAGGCCTTGAGAGACTTACATGGACTGATGCTGAGTGAAATGAGCAGAACCAGGAGATCATTATACACGGCAACAACAATACTATATGACAATCAATTCTGATGGACATGGCTCTCTTCAACAATGAGATGTTTCAAACCACTTCCAATTGTTCAGTGAAGAAAGCCATAAAACACCCTGAGAGAAGGATATGAAATGTGGACCACAACAAAACATTTTCATGCTCTCTATTGATGTTTGCTAGCATTGTGGTTCCTTTCTCTGATTTTTCCTGCACAATATATGTATACATGTGGAAATATGTATACATATATTCAATTTGTCAAGTATTTTAACATAATTAACATGTAGTGGATTTCCTGCCATCTAGGGGAGGGGTGGGGAGTAGGGGAGAAATTTTGTAACAGAAAGCTTTATAAGGGTTAATGTTGAAGAATTATCCATATATATGTTTTGCAAATAAAAAGTTTTAATAAAAAAAATTTTTAATGGCCTCCCTGTACAATAATTAATAATTCCTTCCTCTTTATTCATCTTACAAATAAATTCTGGGCATATATGAATAATTCCTCTGTTGCAATTATTAAGAGAGATAACAGATGGGAAAACAACCATAGGTGGCCTATGGTATTTGTATTTGTAGTAGGAAATGGAAGGCCAGGACTAGATCCAGGTGTACTGAGGTACAGTCGAATGTCCTTCCTACAGCAGTTATGTAACCTTGCTATTTACTCACTTAATTGTGTTTGACTCTTTATGATCCCTTAGACCATGTCAGACCCTTCTATCCTCTAATTTTCAAAGTCTGTTCAAGTTCATGTTCATTGTTTCCATGATATTATCTATCCATCTAATCTACTGTACGCTTTCTTTTTGTTTTCAATCTTTCTCAACATCAGGGTCTTTTCTAATGAGTCATGTCTTCTCATTATGTGTCCAAAGTATTTAAATTTCAGTTTCAGTATTTGATCTTCCAGTGACTAGACTGAATTAATTTCTTTAAGTATTGGCTGATTTGATCTCTTTGGTCTCCGAGGGACTTTCAAAAGTCTTCTCTAGCACCACAATTCAAAAGTGTCAATTCTGTAGCACTCAACTTTCTTTATAGTCCACTTCATATACTGCTACTAGAAAAAACAGCTTTGATTATATAGACCTTTGTCAGCAAGTTGATGTCTGTTTTTTCAGTATGCTGTCCAGATTTATCATAGCTTTACTTTCAAGAAGCAAGCACCCTTTAAATTCAGGGTTACAGTGACTATCTGCAGTGATCTTTGAACCCAAGGAAATAAAACCTCATACTACTTCTATTACTTCTCCTTCTGTTTGTCAGGAAATGATGGGACTAGTTGTCAGGATCTTGGGGTTTTTTTTATGTTCAGCTCTAAATCAGCTATTATACTTTCCTCTGTCACCCTCATCAAGAGGCTCCCTTATTTCCTTTTTACTTTCTGCCACCAAAACAGTATCATCTGCATATCTGAGAATCTTAATGTTTCTCCCAGCAACCTTAATTCTGACTTTTGATTTATCCAGCCTGGCATTTAGTATGATGTAGTGCATATATAAGGTAAATAAATAAGGTGACAATAGACAACTTTTTTGTACTCCTTTTCCATCCTTAAACCAGTCAGTTGTTATATGATCAGTTCCAATTGTTGCTTCTTGGCCCATATACAGGTTCCTCAGGAGATAAGTAGGAAGATCTGGGGCTCTCCTTTCTTTGATAATGTAAAATCAGGCAAGACAAGCATCCATTCTGTGTCTGTGTCTTTACCACTCAAATGAGTTAGACTAGATGATCTCTGATGATTCCCCTATAAACTACAAAAAACACATACTGACAAAAGCTGATAAGAAGCTTCTTTCTTATAATTGACATATTGTATATCCTTCCTGTCTAGATGCTATTACCTAGAACTACTGAGGGAAAGGCTACCAGCTTATGGTTTGAAACACTAAGCTCATATTTATATTGCAGGTGGCACAATTTTCCTACCAACTACTATAAAGTAAGAAACTCCTAAGCATAGGAGCACTTTAGTTATGTTAATCATGAGTGGTTTGCTCTGGTATCTTTGCTGTCTCCTAGTATTGCCTCTAGACTGGGGAGAGAGAAAGCAATCAAACCAAAAGAGAGGGCTAGCCCACTTCAAACTAACTGTCCCCCTAGAATTCACAGTCTTAAATTTCTAGTATTTTTCAGGGATTACCCCTTCCTCCTCTCCGGACCAAATTCCCCCTCAGACCAATTTAGAATCAGTAGACTTCTTAGTAAGTCATGGTACATGATTATCTTGATCCAAGATTCTATAAAATTATAATAAAAACTAGTATTTGCATAACATTTTATGGTTTATGAAACACTTTACATATAGTATCTTATTTGTTCCTCACAACAATCCTGTAAAATAGAGGCACCTCATTTTCCTGATGAGAAAACTGAAACTTAGAAGTCAAATGACTCTCAGGACCACAGAAAATGTCAGACCCTACTGACTCCATCCACTGTTCCATGTAGCAGCCTTATCTAGTTTAGTATTTTTGTAACTGGTGAGCAGGCTTACTCTCATCACATAATATGAGTAACCCCTTGCTGGACAAGAGGCAATTGCGATATATATTCTTTATCATACCTCCACCATTATTGGGCCCCCACTATTCTCTGGAACTATTTTTAAACAGATAGATTGGTTTGTGATCTTGTATGTTTTTTGCACACCAAGATTTTTGAGAACTCTATCACCCTGCTAAAGTTTGTGACAACAAACAGAGCATCACACTGTCATTTGTTTTTCAGAAGTCTTTTAAGCTGAAGTCATGATTAGTCAGTAGGCTTCTTTTAGCTGGTCTCTCAGCTAAAAGATGCATTCTTTATAGGTTCTTCAAATTCCAAGACTCAAAAACAAAAGTAGCTGTGACTCTTGCCCACATATCAGCAAGTATGAAGTCTATCACCCTGGTAATACTGAAGGCATCACACTGGCAATGCCACATATTGACTCTATTAGGCCTTTTCCTCAGGCTTCAGAGTTCCTAATGTGTTCAGTAAAGTGTGATTAAAATCTCAAGTTATGTCTCCTTGGGGATAGCAAAGAATCATTATAAACTTTTTGATTCCTTCCAAAGTCAATTTGTTCTCACAGTATCTATTGAGTTGAGACTAGATCTTGGAAGGAAATAAATATTTAAGGAAATACTCCTACAATATTTATAATATTGTAGAAATTATCAGTCACTGGTATGCTAAACAGAACTGGCTTTTCCTGGCTTATGAACTGATTATTAAATTTTCAGTGGAAATCAAAAAGTGCTATAAATCAGGGCTTGATTTGTGGTTTTTTGTTATTGTTATTTCTAAACTCCAGAAAGTCATGAAGAAGATGTTAATTATTAAGATTAAATAGTGTAACTTATGTACTTTTTTGAGCACTGGTTTTTAAACATTTAGCTATACACCTCTGATTTCAGTTTCTTTATCAAATATGCCTTTTTAAACCAAATGAAATAGTTTGCTACAATTAAGATCTTGTTTATATTCATCCTATCTCCTTTCAGAAATAAAAAGAAGTCAGTACAAACTAACTCCAAAGGTTTTCTAATATTTATATTCTTCAAGCAGAATAAGAATTGGTAGTATTTTCCTTGAACTACATGGAGCACAAGTCTCATACTTTTTATTACATCAAGACAATGTTTTTTACCAGCGTTAGATTTTTTTCCATTGACCCAAATGGCCAAAGTAATCATATAATGCCTTCATGACCATAGAATTAAATGCTTTGGGCATTATAGTACTTAATTAAATTATGGTTCTACTCTGCATTGCATAACTCTAACACCTGCCAACATCTCAACATCAAGGCATCTAGTAGAGAATGAATTCTGACTTTTATTCTTAGCCTAAATCAATATTACTTCATTAACCATTTGCTTTCACCAGCAATTATCTGAGCATAACTGACACAACAACATTGCTAACTGAAGCAAAAAAGATAAAGTTTACTTATGCTGATGATACTCTCTTTGGTCAGAGTCCTATGTTCTCTCATAGGCTTCCATTTGTCTACAATCTAGCTCCCTGGAGATCACAGATAGAATTTATCCTTTCTATGAGCATCATCAAAGTTTAAGTATCATATGACACACAGAACAAAGTAACAGTATTTTTTCATCTGTCACATATGGAGTTTTATCTATCCATACTTGAAACACTAACTTAAAGTTATTTGTGATCATTTATATTAGATTCAAGAACTCCAATTTGCATATAGGATACAACCTTCATTATTAATAAATTTTTTATTGACATATGCCATAAGTGTCTTGTGGCCACCACTCTAATGGTACAAGACTAGCAGGCTTGTATCTACATCAACCAATCAATCAAGAAGTATTTAGTTGTCATTTACTATGTAGCAGATGATATGTTAGGAGCTGGTGGAATGAAGACAAAAATTAAAACACCCTTATCCTTCAGCATCCTGGTTATTACAGGTTCTGGATTCAATTGTTATCTCCAACATGTTCTTCCATTGATCTCCAGAGATTTTATTGAATATTTGGTTTCTCTTACACCTTCCATTGTGGTCTCTGAACAGGAGAGTGTAGATGGTGGGAATCCAAAAAAAAAAAGACTAATCACCCCCAAAATTATTCTATAAACTTAATTCTTCCTGTCCTCTCTCTTCCATCAAAGTTCAGCTTTAGAAAGACCTCTATTTATGCTAATCCTCTTAGGCAATGCAGACCCACTCATACTACTCCTTCCTTTGGTGCCTTTATAATTTTGACATCGCAGGGGATAAACAATGGGTATCTGCAACTTTGAAGAAGCTGCCAAAAACCAAATGTTACATTACAAATAATTCAGGATTTAGTATGGATTCTGGAGAGGGAATGGCAACCACCTTGGACCATTTTGCTGAGATTTCTGATAATTTTCACCTTCCTTATTGATCCCTTCCTTCTCTTGTTCTTTTGTTGATCCCAGATACCATTGTGAAAAGACTTCCAGGTTAAATGGGCTTTTGGAGTTTCAAAGTTAGTTTTGAAAAAGAATCATATATGTATACATGTATTGTATTTGTCATATAATTTATCCTATTTAGCATGTATTAGATTACCTGTCATCTAGGGGTGGGGGTGGGGGGAAGGAGGGGAAAAGCTTGGAAAAAAAAAGTTTTTGCAAAGGTCAATGTTGAAAGGTCACTCATGTTTTGTAAATAAAAAGCTTTATATAAAAAAAAATAGAAAAAAATTTTAAAAAATTAAAAATTAAAAAAAAGAAAGAAAAAGAATCATAAAGGTCCACAGGAATTTAAAAAATGGGTATCACAGGATCAGAAAGAGAAATAAGGTCAGTCTTGTGGGAGGCATTCTGTAGCAGGAAGGTAGAAAAGCAACCTACAATTCCCTGTGTTATAGTCCTGGTCACCCTGTGCTATTTCTGATTATACTGGAAACTTTCTCTTTTTTTCCCACTTCTCTCCTTATTTACCAGCATGTAGTCATGGAGGAAGAAAAGCCACTGACAGTGGCTTGAAAAGTGTGACTCTCAGAGATAGTTCCAGAGTACTCTACTAGATATCTTTAGTTACAGGGAGACCTGTCAAAGTTACCATTTTTTACTCTCCTATACTTGATCAGTCCTACACTTAAACAGTCACTAGCTAGCTGTCAGAATCACCTGGGGAAAAGTAAGAGTTGAAAAGGAAATATCAAGCTTTTCCTTTTGGTACAGAATAAGAAATTAGGAATGAAATCATTTTAGTTGGACTCTTCCAATTACCTGCAGTTAAAGTTATGGAATTTAGAGAGTATTTTTCCTTCCTCTCCCCATTTCTTATCATTTTACATCCCTCTCATTTGACTTAGGTTTTTCATTTGTTTGTGTTTCCCCTAGAGAAAGAATAGAGGACTAAATAATAAATGATGAAAGTACAGCTTACTGTCTCAGGAGGTTGCAGATATGCTATGCTGGAAGAAGGTCCATAATTTACTGAAGCTATAAATAACAATGTCAATTGTATTGGCCATAATACATTCTTATGCCGCATCCTTCAGATTTCAAGGACTACCATTGTAATATTGGTAGCAGCTCCTTTCAGTAGTTGACAGACTGCAGCTTGTCAGAATAGTAGACCTAAGGGACCTCATGAATGAAAGCTAATTATTAAGAAAGAAGACTCACTTGTGCAAAAAGTTTGAAAGGAAAAGGTAGTGAAGATTCATGTGCATTAAAATTTTAATCCTGTATTTGACACTAAACAATGAATATCAAATATATATCTTGCACAGTTTTATAGCTTTAAATTAGTTTTACATGGTTATGTTTATGAAATTTAGTTGTAAGTTTTTTAGGTTTTAAAATTTCATTGCACTTTTTTTGCTCAGCATAACATTATTTCTAAGAAACTAGAGTGTTTAAGGGAACATCAATATGTATGTTGAAGTACCCTGATATATAAGAACAAAGATTGGGACAGAGAGGAAATTATGAGTCCGGCAATGAACTTCTTTTAAAAAGAGGGAGAATGACTTGGAAGTTAGGAGATAAGTCACCAGGATCTTGATTAGGTAATATATTTGAATAGAGTGAGTTTCAAAGTAGAAATTTGTGAGTGATGTTGGCAAAGAAAGGGTCTGGAGTGTCAATAGGGAGTTAAAAGTATTCCCATCACCTCCCTCTTTGCCAGTGGTTGGGGGAAGCAGAGAGAAGATGACAATTTTCCACCAGTACTAGAAAGGAGAGAGTTGGGTCTCAACAACTGCCAGAAGGCGAAAAGAAAAGAAGTGTGTTACTGATAAAATATGAGTTCCAGAGGATATAATGAAAAGAGTGCTATATTTGAACATGAATGCAATAGGGCTAAAGTTAATGTAGATGAGAGAATAGAATGTTAAAACAGGAGGAAGGCATGTTTTTCATTAAGCATATGGAATTCTATATCAGTGAGATTAGAAAATCAAGGAGTGGTAGGAGTTCCTAAATATAGGAAATAACTAGTTAATATCTATCTCCACATTAGTCAAATATCAGTCAATTTTCATCCACCCATATAAGTCTCAAAAGTGATATCTATGACAGGAAGTGTAGCCATTCACTTTCATGTATTAGGAAAGAAGGGACAATGGATGTGGTGTTAATATCTCTTCCACTAGATAAAGTTTTGGCAGCAAAAGAAATAATTTTTTGCTTCAGTTTCATACCTTTATATTTATATTAGAATCAACTATATAAGTTATGTTATTATGGGTTACCACTTAAGCACATTTTCTTTTTGTAATATCCCATTACTTTCTTTTCTCTAATTCTTTTTGTCTATAGAGATCTTGAATTACTCAGACTGACATTCCTTCAATACCCAGAGTCGTTTTCCTGGCTACTTGCAAAATTTGTTATTTGATGTTAAAATTCCGAAATTGAATTTTCATGTACATTGGAGTTTCAAGCATGGTAGTATTTTCCTCTAGCAGAATCAATCAACCAATACTTTGGCTTCAAAAGTTTCTTGGCTATTTTACCAAACTTTCTCAAGTATGGCATTCAAAGTTTTTTTTTTATTTGTTTTAATTCAACTTGGTCTTCTAGGAGAACTACGATCCTTGAGCTATCTTGTCTACAAACTAAGTTTCTTTGCTTTTTTTTTTTTTTTTTAGGCAATTGGGGTTAAGTGACTTGCTCAGGGTCACACAGCTATCAAGTGTTAAGTGTCTGAGACCAGATTTGAACTCAGGTCCTCCTGACTTCTGGGCTAGTGCTCTATCCACAGTTTCTTTGCTTTTTATAGAATTCATGTAGATAACTTTTGCTTTTTTTCTGCCAAATTTTCTTCCACTTTGGGTTTTGTTTTTTTGTTTTGGTTTAGCTTTTGAGTTTTAAACCTGTCGTTCTATTTTTCAGAGCATTTACTACACTGAAGAGATTTTTCAGAAAAGTCTTCCCAAAGAAGGTGGCATTTGAAATAAGCCTTGAAGGAAAATATGGATTCCAAGAAGCAGAAGAGAGAACGGAGTATATCTGAAGCATGGCAGATAATCTGTACTAAAGCATAAAAACAGGAAATGGAGTGAAGAAATAGCAAAAAGATAAGTTTGACTGGAGTAGAAAAAAACATGAAAGGGAGTAATATGTAATAAAGCCAAACAGATAGAATGGAGAGAGGTTGTAAAGAGCTTTACAAGGCAGAAGTTTATCCTGGAAATAACAGGAGCTATTAAGTAGGAAAACTACATGGCACTTTAAGAAAATCATTTTGGCAGCTATGGGGAGAATGGATTGGAGAGGAGAGACTTGATATAAGGAATACAAATAGAAGGCAATTGGTATTTGCAAGAGATAATGAGGGCCTAGCCTTAGGAAGCAGTTGCGTTAGTAGAAAGAAGGGGACATATGTGAAAAATTTTTTGAAGATAGAAATGAAATTATTAGGGAACTGATTTGGATATGCAAAGTCAGAAAGATTAAGCAGTTGAGAATGATAGTGAGGTGTTACAAGCCAAGGCAAACATCAAAAAAAAGGGACTTTCAGAACAGGGATTAATTTAGAGAGAAATATAATGAGTTCTTTTTTGCACATGTTGAGTTTAAAGTTTCTACAGGACATCTGGTTTCAAATATCTTGCAATTAATTTCTGATGTGGTACTAAGAGCTCAAGAGATATGGGTAGACTCTTAGAGTCATCTACATAGAGATGATAATTAAACACATGAGAGTTGTTGAGGTCACCAAGCAAGAGTGCAGAGAAAAGAAAAAAGAATGCAAGAAAGAGCCTTGGGGTACATACAAAATTAGGAATCATAATACAGATGATGATCCAACAAAGACATGTCAAACAGGTAGAAAGAAAACCAAAAGATAGCAGTATAATGATTACTCAGAAAAGGAAAATTATTCAGAAGAAAATTACCAATAGTGACCAAAGCTTCATAAATGTCAAGAAGGGTAAGGACTGGGGAAAAGCCATTTGATTAGGCAATTAAGAGATTATCAGCAACTTTCAGAGAAAGTAATTTCAATTGGGTGATGAGACAGAAAACTATACTATAGAGGATATAGAAGAGTGAGAAGAAAGAAAATAAAGTCAAAGAATGTAGATAGAAAGTAAAAGCAATAAGAATGGCATGTACAAATTTGGTAATATTCTCCCTCATGACATCCATGGTACTTACCATTAAGTCAATATGTAACAGTGGCAAAAACATTGGCTCTGGAATAAGAAGTCTTGGGTTCATGTCCTACTTCCATTGCTTTGACTTTAGGCACATGGATCTTAGATTCATCATCTATAAAGTGATAGAGTTAGATTAGATGGCTCCAGAGATCCCTTACAGCTCAAAATTCATGATCCTAATATTTTTGTGAGATGATCCATTGTATATTCTAAGTTTTCTACCCTTTTGTTAGTATAGTGTATTATTTCTTTTTAAGAGCTTGGATTTCTGATCCAATTTCTAACCTAACATCTTCTAAGAAAGAGATTTATTTCTCTTTTGAAAACTTCAAAGTTATTTGTTTCTCTTGTATGATCTCTTGGAATTCCATAGAATTTCTTTTTTGCTTTAATTTTTTGCTTTAAATTTTTAGCTCATTTACCTTATTGTATAATGCTTGTTCAATATTTTCTGATCTCTTTATTTTATATTCTTATGCATTTTTCATCTATCTTTATAAATTTCATTGATGGTTTATATGTTTGAGATTCAGTCTGTATTCAGCTCTTCACTCTTATTTTTCACTCTTCTTTTATTCCAATAGTTTGTATCTGATTTCCTTCACTGTTGGCATCAATCATACTTTTACTGATGTGGCAGCCTTCCTTCCATAGAGTCTTAACATCCTCAGCCAACTTGAGATCTAGGGTGTGGGGGCCAAAGTAAACCCCATTGGGAAAGGATTGACTCCAATTAGATTTCCAGTGCTCATTCCCACAGATATTTCCCACTCTCTGCCACTTTTGGACCTCTTTGGATCTCTCCCTAATGCCTTTCTTTCCTAAGAAGATCATTGTTTGGAAATCTCATTATGGTTCTTTTCATGTTTTATCTTCTCTTCCTACCCAACACCATCATTAAATTGTAAGCAGAGACAGTTTTGTTTTCACCTATGTTATTTATATTTATGTTCTTTTCACAGTGCTTGGCCCATGCCTAGCACATAGTAGGTACTTAATAAATATTTCTTGACTGATTTACTGACAAAGAAGGCACCTCCCTTTTAACCAATTCCTCATTATTGTTCCAACGAAACATTTCCATTTCTTTTATGCAGTTTGCAATGTTTTCAGCCTTTTGTGGATTGAGGGGGACCCATACTGATTCAGTGCCATAAAGAAATCATGCAGGATCCTCAGCAACTGAACTCTAAAATGCCAGCTGATGAAGTTGCTGGTAATAGCTTTACTTGGTCCAGGGAAAGCTTAAGTGAGGGTGCTGATTTAAGTATTTTAAGGTCTTTAATGTTATTTCATAGGACATTTACTACGTGCAAATATTTTGTTTTATTAGCTTGTGAATTCAACTTTAATTACTTTATATTATATATATGGATATGTAAATATCCATATATATATATGTAGTTCTTTTAAGATTTGTAGGTCATAGAGTACATGGAAATCATCATTTTGTGAATTACATGATTAAATAGTATGCTTAAGATCTTGAAAAGATTTCTATGAGAGTTTTTTTTTCATTTTGCAATTCAATATGATTTTTTTCTATCTCAGAGACCTCTTAATATTTTATAATATCTATAATGAGCTGCTTGGAACAAGCATCTAGCAGTGGGTGGGCAGAAGAAAAAGGTATATATATATACCAATATATATATATATATATTCAGAGAGCTTACAAAAAAATATTGGAGCCTTGGGTGGGAATAAAAGGAATGGAATGGAATTTCAGTCTTATTTCTTCATTATCCCCTCCTCCTCTATAACCCAGGGCAGTCTAATGTTGTCTCTAGGGGTTCCTGGGCCTATTAACACAACCTCCTCCTTATCTCACTGCCTTCATGTCACCTTCCCAGTTATAGAGGAGGGAAGGAGGCAGTATCATTATCCCTCATACAAACACTCCAGTCTCTTGTTTACTAGTCTCATAGATAAATCAGTACTTGTCATTGGATCTAGATATCCCTTTCTCATTCTACAAGACCTCAATACCCACTCCACCCCAACCCACAACAAATCCAGCATTTCTCTTCCCCCAGAGAAATTAAATCCAGTAAAGATCAAGCAATGGAAGCATAGATTGCAGGGAACTAGACTATGGGCTTCCCACTCATAAACTCCCCTCTCCCTGGGTCCTGGTCCTGCTCTATCTTCCACTTAGTCTAGCTGCCAGTGTTTCTTGTATTTGTAGCAGGATCCTAAGATTGTCCTAAAAGAGAACTTCTACACAGTACATGGAGGCAAGAAACTCATTTTATTGGCTCCTGATGGTTATATATGCTTTTAGGTTATACTTTATCCCATGTAACTAATCCTATTTTCTAAACCATTGGGGAATGGGTGTATATTGGATTTATAAAACAAAAAAGAAATATATTTATTTTCCTATACATACAAACCAGGTTATCAATTTTTCTTTCTCTTCTCCCTGCTACAAAGGTTTTTAACTTTTTTGTGTCGTGTTAGTAATCTGATAAATGAAGCTCATGGACTCCTCAGAATAATGCTTTCAAATGCACAAAACTAAATATATAGTATTACAAAGTAAACCAATTATATTGAAATACAATTATCAATTTTTTTTAAAGTTCTTGCTTTGTTAAAAAAAATCCACTAGGACAATAGTTTAGTGGGGTTTTTGTCTTCTTTAAAAAAAATATTCTTTGTTAAATAAGATATTCTCTAGGAAGAGGAGAAGGATACTAGGGAAAGTATAGGCAGGAGAGGGGAAGAAATACCAGGAGAAATTTAACACAATGAAAGCAAAAAAAAATTAATAAAATCAATAAATTTTTTTTAAGTTCAGCCCCCATTCTAGAATAACCTCCATATTTGTGAGATGGGAGAGGTTTTGGAGATGGTCTAGCATGGCAGTTTTCTGAGTATGCTTTATGAAGCATTTCAATCCTACTTCCCTCTTTCATCTCCAATTAGAAAATGTCAAAAGAAAGTAAGGTTTGGAGGGTAACCAGAGAAGGAGAGGGGGAGTATTAATAAAATTGTAGTTATTCTTCATACATGAATTGTGACTCTAAGGGGACAGAATCCAATTAGAGTTTAAAAAAAAAAAGATCTTTAATAGAACTAATGACTAGTAAACATTCCAGTGAAAAGAACCAGAACTGAGTAGAATCTTTGAAAAGCAAACAAAACAAAAAGAGAGAAACTTAGAAATCTAAATAAGTTTGAATAAATTAAAAGGGCTATCTAGCTTCAGGACAGCTAAGTGACACAATGGATAGAGTGCTGGACCTAGAGTCAGGAATACTTGAATTCACCTCAGGCATTAGATGCTAGCTGTATAACTCTGAGCAGGTAATTTAACTCTTGTCTCAGTTTGACTAAAAAATGAGCTAGAGAAGGAAATGACAAACTACTCCAGTACCTTTGTCAACAAAACACCAAATGGGTCACAAAAAGTTAGACATGTCTGAAAATAATTAAACAACTATTTAACTTTAAGATTCTCCCTCTCCTTTATTCCCACATCCTGAGAAACACATAGGGCTTCCTGATAACACTGTTGAGTGGCTCTGACAAGTGTTTTGTAACCTGAGCCTCAAAACCCATTGGAATGGGATGCTTTCCTCATTGGTGGAAATTGATGCCCTGATGCATGAGGCAAGAAGAGGAGCTGACAAGGGCAACTCTGTTTCAGTTTCTTCAGACTTGTCAAACTCTTTGGGATCTGGAGTCTCTGAGATTGATGATGTCAATCCACTTGAGGTTGCTAAAGGGAGAAAAAGTATCTGGGAAGAAACTGGCATATAGAGCAACTGACAATTTCTATCATGTCTCTATTCTGTGTTCCCCTAGAGTCTTTAGGGAATTTCCCCTGTGGTATATATATGCTCTTTTAGTTAAGTTGAGTTACCCCAAACAAGTTAACTCTAAAGTAGGAATAATGATTTTAACTATGTTAAGCCAATTTATGTAACAAGTTATATATAATTTTCCTACCTGAATACAATTTGTTCTTCGATATTTTCATATACTATACCTAAAGAGCTCTATACACAGATATATAAATAAATAGAAAGGTAAATAAACAAATAGATAAATGAATGAATGAATAGATAAAATAAATTGATGATATATAAAAGATAAATAGAAATGTCTCATTTGAAGAGGAAAATAAATGAGATAGCAGTATTGAGCAATAAGAAATATTACTTGTGAATGACAATGAGTAATATTAATTCCTTATACATTTGTTCATCTTATATTGCATTATTCATAAGTATTTCAAAAAAGATCACCTTGAAAATAATTGTAGTATATGCAATAACATGTTGCAAAGGATGAGGAAATATAAACATCTATTAAGAACTTGACAAAGTCTTAAAGATTAAATTAAAATACATTTTTATACTCACTAACTTTAATGAAAAAGCGAGCACAAGTAAAGACAGTGAAATATATGTTTAGCAATGTGACTGAGGAATAAGAATTAAGAAATATCTAAGGTTTATAGAAAGGTACTATTATTAATAATATTAGGAGACATTGACCCTGAAAAGTATCAAACACCATCATAAAGATTTTTGCAAAATATTTGTGCTCTATACCAGTTTTGTTCTTGTCTGTAACATACCTACAAAACAAGAATGAATGTTTGTCAACTAAGGCAGTTTCTTGTGTCTTTTGCTCTTCTTTTTTATGGTCATTGATTTATTTTGATTAAATTCCTTTTTAAAATGGTGGTAATCTGTGCTGAAGTCTATTTCTCTGTTCATTTCCCTTTTTTCATCATCAACAGATTGCTAAATTTTAATTTGTAGTTGTTTTAATGGCATGTTCATGCTTTTTCTCATTTCTGTTTATTATTCTAATAGTCCTGTTCTAATGCTTCATTGTGGCTTGAAGATGACCCTGAATTCTCAAAAACTATGTAAATAAATCACAAGTTCCATTAAGTTTCACTAAGATCTAAAAATTTCTAGTCTCAACAAAATACTATTCTGCTTTCCTAGAATTAGCCTATCATTCTTGTTGTTTGTCCTTCATTCTTAAAGAGAATCATGACATCAGGGACATGATGCTATGACATGCAAGTAGATTGGATTTAAGTGAGGGGGGTCTGTGCAAGTCACCTGGCTCACTTTCCCCTTCAGAGCCATCTGGGTCCAATAGCCAGATATAGATCAGGACAACTGCAGATGGCACTGGATGCTATAGGAGACCATGGCTTTTTTAAGCTAAGGTCTTCAATAGATCTCAGTTTGACTGAGGATGCACCTATACAGTGATTAAGGATAGGTAGCAATTGAGGCAAAAAATCCAAGGGCAGGTCATACACCCCTTCTTTCTATATTAATATCATCAGAGAGACTGGACCAGTTACAAACAATGCATCTAGTCTGGGGATGAGAAGAGTATCTCCCAGGCTTAGGTGAGGGCCAGTGAAAAATCATGGAGGTAAAAGGTTGCATGTCTTGTGTAAGACCAGTTTGTTTCTACCAGAGTGGGGAAAGGGGAATCATGTATAATGATAATTTCGGGGCAAGCTATAAAGGGTTTTAAAAGACAAAAGAAGATTTTCTATTTGATTGCAGAAACATTGAGGAGTCATTGGGAATTGACTGAGTGGTTTAGTGACATAGTCAAACCTTCATTTATAGAAAAATTCTCTTTGCTATGTGGAGCAATGATCAGATAGTGGAAAACTTGGGTAGTCATTGAAAGAGAACAAGTAAAAAATGATAAAAGCATGAATGAAGATTTTTGCTGTGAAAGTGGTGAGAAGGGGGACCAATCTGAGTATTTGATGTTGGGAAAATTGGGATAACAAGACTGGTCAACTGACTAGATATGTAAGGCAAGAGAAGATAAGAGTTAAGAATACATTACCTAGGTAATCCAGTTTGAAATATCCAATAGACAGTTGCTCCCCTAACAAGCCCTCCTCAACTTCCATGCATTAGTCCCTCACAGATGAGAAATGTTATGTGTTTATTCCTTGTGATATGAAAACTATAATAATAAAATTTAGGTGCCTGGGGGAGCTGAGAGGGTAAATAACTTGCTTGTCACAGAACCAGTATGTTGGGGATTTATCCATCTATACGACGAGTGAAGCATGAAGGAGCTTATTATCAGTAGTCTGGCCCTTTGATGGTCAAGGCAACTCATGAAACGAATCAAAATATATAATAGTCTTTCATCCTAGGTGGGCCTCATTTGCTTCTTTATGGTAGAATGGAAGACAGGGAGGCAAGTTTGTGAAAAATCACATAGATCTGAGACTATATATTAATATTAATTTCACTATTGGCCCTCAAAATATTATCTAAATTCTCCCTCTTTAATTATCTCAAAGTTGCAATACTATTAGTCCTCATATTCTCACTATGAACAAAACCAAAAGCCAAAAAGGAATTAACAGCTAAAAGGAAGGATGACTCACAATCTTACCTTGAAGAGGCAAATAAAGGAGTTGGCTAGAGTGGTTCTAAGTTCAAAGGCAATAGCAAATATCATTTCATGGCATATCTGGTCATTTGATTTTTGGAGTAAAATTACAGGATGTAATCAGCAAGTAACACAAGTTAAAAAATGTTCAAATTTTAAGTGAAATGTAAACAGTGTTGAAGCTTTATTATCCCTTTAAGAAATATAAAGTACTTCAATTACATTTTATGGAATTAAAAGGCTACTCGACACAAAGATCAACCACATCCTTGGTGTCCTTTAAAAGCAAGGTACACTTTCTAAAGTGTCAGTTGGAGAAGGAAACAACTCAAAAGAGTATGAACTCTGGAAGTCAAGGCAAAAAAATATTGAGAGAGTACTTAGTTCTTGAGAGGGAGTCCACTGCCTGTTGAGCAAAGGGCTGTTGGGAAGAATTTCTTTCTCCTCCATCTCCCCATCAGCCATGGTCTTTTGCATCAAAGTATTAGGATATACTGCAGCCTACTGAGGACAGGCCTGGGGAGCCCAGAAGAGCAACACACCCAGCAGAGATCCCACATCCAAGATGTAGCATGAAAATAAAGAGATATGCACCCTATGGAGCTATATGAGCCTTTTGTTGACCTTAAGAATATTTTATGCTTAAGTATATACTTAAGTATATACTACATAAGGTATTATTGTACTTTATGTATATCTACTTCTCCTACTTCTCACACTCCTTCTGAATCCTTCTACCAGTTTATTTTTTTTAGTTCACATTCTTTATTACACCAATATAGGGAGCTGCTGATTCCCTACACAAATCAATGTCTTTTCTGAAATTTCTAGTTAGAGATTTGACCTGAACACTTAATAGATTAAGGGACCTGCCCAGGATCACATATGCCTATTATGTGTCAGAAGCAGGATCTGAATCCCAGTCTTTCTGATTTTATAATTAGTTCTTTATTCACTATGCAACAGTGAACATATTACAGATGGAAATATGTTGTGAGGGGGCAGCTAGGTGGTGCAGTGGATAGAGCACCAGCCTTAAAGTCAGGAGGACCTGAGTTCAAATGTGGCCTCAGATATTAACACTTTCTAGCTGTGTGACCCTGGGCAAGTCACCTAACCCCACTTGTCTCAGCAAAAATTATTAATTTTTAAAAATGAAATATGTCATAAAGAATACAAATTAGTATAAAACATGATTGGCAACTCGGGGTTCTTTGTCAGAATCAGAAAAAAAGTCCCTTTCAACTCAAAATCCTATGTTACTACAATCCTGAATGAGCAGAAGAGCTGTGTTTTTCAAGCTTCCTGGCCTACTGTTAAGAGAGAGGGCATATTGTTGAATGTTATTGACTTAGCCAACTCCATCAGAATATCAGCAGCACATTTGAACAGCAACCTGAGTCTTTGGTCCATGTTAATCATGCAATTAGGCTTTAGTCATTTGGTGACAGGCCAAGCTGCTGTCAAATGACTGGAAAAGTGAGATACTCTGAGCAAAAATCTGGACTCTACTGATTCCAGAAAACTAGAGCCCTTCATACAAATCTCAATAGCATATCATCAGATAGGCATACAAATCTGTTTTATGCTATAAAACATATTTTGCAATCAGGTAGTATAGAATATAGTGACAAATAGAGAATTCATATAAATATAATAGCTAACACTTAGATAGCACTTACAACATGCCAGGCCTTTTACTAAGTACTTTACAATTAGTATCTTATTTAATCCTCACAACAGTCCTGGGAGGTAGGTACAATTATTATTCCCCTTATATATATATATATATATATATATATATATATATATAGAGAGAGAGAGAGAGAGAGAGAGAGAGAGAGAGAGAGAGAGAGAGA
>JAJPUD010013494.1:24554-44107 GCA_023553655.1 Myrmecobius fasciatus
AGAGAGAGAGAGAGAGAGAGAGAGAGAGAGAGAGAGAGAGAGAGAGAGAGAGAGAGAGAGAGAGAGAGAAACTGGGGCAAACAGAAGTCAAATGATTTGCCCAGTCACACAAGGGAAGTGTCTAAGGTCCCATTTGAATTCAGGTCTTCCAGGCCTGTCCATTGTACCAGCTGTCATAGAAACGGAACTGGAAGGGACCTCAGAGATTTTCTAACCTTTCCAAGTAGCTATCAGTGGAAAAAGCTAAAACAAATTATTTAATCAACATTATCTTTAAATGAAACCTTTTATTTTACCAGCAGATGTGTTTAAAATGGAGGAGATTGTGCATTAAACTGTGAAATTCCATGGGGCTAAAGGTAATTTCAATATAACAGCCCCCTACTGGGATTACATCTAATATTAACTCTCATTTTGTATATGACTATAAGTATACTTCAATAACAAGAGAGTATATGGAGTTCAAGATTATTTTCAAAATACAATGATGAAGAAACATCATTGAAGAAGAAACTGATTTCAGCTATATCTTAAATTAAAATTAATTAAAATAAAGGTGTCTAATCAGAAAGAGAAAGCTTGATGTTTGTAGGCTCATAGACATAGATATAGAAGGAAGCTCAGAGTCTATCCAATTCAATCTCTTTGTTTTACAAATAAGAACTGAGGCCAGCTAAGGTTAGGGACTTACCCAAAATCACTTAAGTAATAAGTAAACAGCAGAACCAAAAGGTTATTTGATCCCTGAGTCAGTGTTCCTTTCACTATTTTATTACATTTCCATGTTACTGGTTTTTAACAATGAAAACAATTGATTTTTATATATCATTTTAAAGATTACAAAGTATTTTGCCCATTATAATTTTGTGAAGTTGATGTTATCAATATGTTAGCAAATAGAATTACTGACATAAGAGATCAGAAAAATCGTCATATGAAGTTAGGTAGCACAGGGAATAGGGTACTAGACTAAGGGTCAGGAAGATCTAAATTTAAAATACTGACTCAGATATTTACTTGCTGGGAGACCCTGATATTACTTCTCTGCCTCATTAAGTTATAAGCTCTCCCATTAGATTGTAAACTCCTTGAGGGCAAAAACTGTCTTCTGCCTCTTTTTTTTTATATATATTTTTCAGTACTTAGCACGGTGTCCAGCACATAGTAAATGCTTTATAAATGTTTATTGATTGATTGGTTGGCTGATTGCCTCACTTTATCTATAAAATGAAAATAATAGCACTTACCTCTCAGAGTTGTATTGAGGATTAAAAGAAATAATATTTGTTAAACATTTGACAAGCCTTAAAGCACTAACATAAATGCCAGATATTAATATTATTGACATTGTTATTATTAGCTGTTATTATTTCTTGATATTAAACTTCTAATGGTCATTTCAAGTATTTATATCATCTGGGTCCAGTATGTGGTTATTTGAATTAAGGTGATTCTTTAGTCTAATGCCAAAATCACTGAAAAAAAAAAAGTATGATGTGATAAATATATGTAAATTGACATGTGTATGTTATATAATCCATATATATCATATTTTATGTTTAGTCAATTGTTCATATGTTTGTTTAAAGGACAAGAATTTCAGAAAAGATAAGAGTTCACCATAACGAACAAGAAAGAAATATTAGTACAGAAGAAAAACAAACTAGCACTTTTACTTCAGGTGTTTGGATATGAAACTTTTTCAAAGTGATTGCAAACTCTTTCAGCATCAAGCACTGCTTTCTGATGTTATTAGAAAATACTGGATGACCTTTTGGGTTATTTATGATATAAGATGAACTATCTTTAAAATTGTAATCTTTCAACTGTCAGGAAATCCTTGCAAAGTTCAACAGATTCATAAATAATGGAAGGTAACATTCTCATGCAGTGTTATGTAAATTTTAGAGACTGAAGCATATAGTTTGAAAATAAAAACAGCATACTTTTTTCAAAAGTACTTTAGGTCACAACAACATTCATAAAAATGCTTTTTTTCATTTTCAATTTACATTTTTATATTCCTAAGGCAAAGATTTGTTTGATCATGTTACAAGCCCACTTTCATGTTCAATTTTTCAACACAGAATTTACAAATCCAATAGTTTTATCTGTTAAAAGTATAATAATAAGTGTACTCTGCTCCCTAACCTCCTGTGTTTAATATTCTTTCATAATAATAAATGTATGTAAATCAAACAAAAATCTCACAGCTTTAGTACCATCATTGGAATATTAATAACCACTGGCAACATTTATACAGTACCTCATATATATGTTGTGTCCCTGGTCCACCCAGAGACCACTAAGGAGCAGTACTCTGAGAGCTAGACAGAGTACAGGTGTTTTCATCTAAAGTATCTGATTGTTTTCACTGATTTGGGAAAGAATGATAGTTTCCCTTCATTAATAGATGTTGGGAAGGATAGAATTAAGATTTTGACTTTTGAGGGAGTAGAGAATACTGGTGGTACAACCACCAACTGCAGACCAAGATAAACCAAAAACGTTTGGTCATATATGCCATTTAGCAGGATGGCCCAGCACATGCTTACTCCCATGCGTATTTCGTGGAAAATAATTCTGCTCCAGCAAATCAGAGGTACATGATTATCCATATATATATATGTTGAAATTATATATATAAAGATAATTTCAACTTCACAAAAACTTGTAAGGTAGATACTGCTTAGGTTAGTTATATTATCTCTATTTTTTAGAGTAAAACTGAAATTCATAGGAAATTAATGATTGGCCCATTGTCAAAGAACTAGTTAAGTGTTAGAGCTAAAACTGGTCTTCCTTACTTGAAGCTCAGGGCTCTGTCTATTCTTCTACAATGCTTCTTATAAGGTTAAAGAGAAGGCTAAATTTTTTAAAGCTAGTTGGAACCTTCAGAGAATATCTAATCAAGCCTTCTTGAGACTTTAGATTAGATAGTGTATTGATAGTCTCATTTTACACATTCAATAACTGAAGTTCAGAAGAGTAAATTGATTTTTTTCATGATGACATAGCTGGTAAGAAACAAATCAGGAATGGGATCCAAAGTCTTCAGTTTGCTAGTATTCACTCCATTAGTTATGCTATCTTGTTTAGTCTAGGCAAATGCCCTGGAGCTGTCAACATTTTAGTAGAAGAGTATTAAAGTATGGAGTTCATTCTAGAGAAAACAAGGAGCACAAAAGGACACTGAAAACTTCTCCTACACCTGACCTCCCAAGAAAATCTGCCACACATATTCAAAGAATTAGAAATTCACTGGGATTAGCAAACTCCTCTTTAAAATACAAATACCATCTGGGAGAGTAGTTTTGGTGTGAATTATTTTAATCAACCAAATAGTTTGTTATTTTCTATATTTGGGGAGTGAACAGCTGGTAGAGAAGATGGTGTCTGAGAACAGAATTTGTATTTCCTGACCATAACTTAAAATGAAGGAGTAATGTGCTCTTGTCCCAGAATTGGGGGTGCCTACCCAAGGTTTAATGAAAACATATTTGCCAAGGGTCTTACAAATCTACTCAAAAGGAAAAAGAAAGGAAGGGCAAGAGGGACTTTCTATGGAAATCCACCAAGCTATGTGCTATAAAGAATAGCTTCAGTACAAGAATGCCAAAAAAGATCCCCCAAAATTTAGAGGAGACAAAATCAAAAAAAAAAAAGTTTCCTGTTTAAAAAAAAAAAAAAAACCTCATTTCCTCAAAAGCCTGTCCACAAATTCTCAAAGGCTGAAGTATATACAAGATATTCCTATTCAACTTAACCTCTCCTTTCCATTGTTCCCATCTACAACATGGTCAATCTTCACCAAACCAATGGTAAATTCCCCTTTCAAATCAATCAGAAGTCTTTCATACTTCCCAAAGGGATGGCAGAGCATATAGAGCCCTTTGTTAGAGTATTAATACCTCTGCTATGTGCCTCCCTTACCTATTCTCCACCTCCAAAGTAGATACTCTAAACTGACATAATCAATCTGGTAGAGAAGAGTTTATATAAATAGGGACAACGTGCTAAAACAATCACATGGAGTTCCAAGATATTTTCTCAAATATGGAGCACTAAAGTCAAGCAAAAGATTACCCTGAATTACTTAGACTTCACTATGTGAGATTGACATAAACCTGATGTGAGAGGGTTAATGGACAGAACCCCTGTCCAGAAGGAAAAAAATACTTGTGAACAAAGATCAAAACTGCACTATGCAAAAACAAAAACAAAAACAAAATCAACCAGAGTAGACTGCAGATGATGAAATTAAGTTATCTTCTGTTAAAACCATGACCTGGAAGGACACAAGTGATGTCTGAACCTCAGAGGGGAAGGCAGAGTTTGTAAATAAGAGAACTAATTCCAAGGGATCAACTATGGGAAGAAATATGGCGCTAGGAATGGAAATCACCCCAGGTCTTCAAGGGCAAATCTGACCTTCAATTGCTTATCCTATCCAGACTCATAGGCTCCTAAGCCTAATTGATTATGAAAACAGAGAATTTGATGTGATCTGCCGTATTGGACAATATATACCAGGTGACTGTTTGGAATCAAGTGGGGAAGGACCATTATAAGAGCCCTTATTTCTCCAACTCAGGCATAGATCCAGAAAAATTTGATTGTACTTGAAGAAAAAAAGGGCTGGATGTGAAACTCAGTAAGTCAATAAATGTGTCCTCATTACAAGAGTATTATGTGATGACTAATATGAAAATGTTTTACATAATTGCACATATAAAACCTATATCAAATTGTTTATTGCTTTAGGAAAGGAAGGAAAGTGAAAAAGTTGGAACTCAATTCTTTTTTAAAGTGAATGTTAAAAAAATTATTTTTCTATGTAATTAGAAAAATAAAATACTATTTTAAAAAAAGTGTTACATGAGGTGTGCTTGAGCAATGACTCAAAGAATTTATCTTACTAACTCCCAGCCTTATTAGGAGTAGTTATAGAAGATCCCCTTATTTTTGATGGAAAATCTTAGGAACCATAAGAAACAGCTCCTGGGCAACTATATAATTACAAAGTCCAGAAGTTTATATGTATAAATAATAATGCAATCAATTATGAGATATTTTATTGGGTGCCAGGCACTAAGAACTAAAATTGACTACAATAGTCATTTAAAAGATTTGGAAGTTCCAGATACATGTGGATTTCCAGATTGTGAACAAAAAAAAAAAACAAAAATGGACCAGTACACCACATTAAGAGTTCAAAAGACCCTGAACTATTTACTAAGCAGCCAATGACTTTTCCAATGCTGAGTGTATTGCAGTAGATACCACCAGATTCTATTGGCAGAGAAAGACAAAGAAGAAAATTTTTATCTTCCCAACCAGATTTTATCCATTTGAATACATGCCCTAAGGTAACTCACAGGCTCTTGCAATTTTTCAACAACTTATGGATAAAGTAGTTAGAGATTTAAACTAAAAGGAAATATTATCATGCCTAGCAGATGTCATTGTTTTAGGAAAACTAATGGGAGAGCATGAGGAAAAAAACCTAATAAACATTTTATGTCAATTGACTGAAGCTGACAATGAATTGACAAGCTACAATTTTGTATGTGGGTATATAGCATGTCTACAAAAACTAAGCATTGTTCCAGAGAAGATAGGAGAACAATACAGCTGAAAAACATTCAAAGAAATTTTCAGGATTGAAGATTTTTCTAGGATGATTAAATAGACTGCTGTTATTAAGCCATTCAATGATCTCACAGGGTTATATGATCAGGAACGACCAAATGCAGAAGGACAAGAAAGACTAGTTCAGTCTAAACCATTGGAGATCATTGGAACAAGTAACTGTTTCACTGCATGCACTGTATTGGACCCAAGAAGATACAAGTTAACCCTTTGTTAAACTCCTTATTCTTTACTCTCTAAAATAGGTTATGGTTGAGAGGATCAAAGAATCCAAGCATAAAGATAAGACAACAGTCCATAGACATTTTAGCCAACACCAAGTTGGATGCTGCCTGCAGCTTGTACAGGCATTAGATCTTGAAGTATCCCACATTAAGTGTTTAGTTAGTGGGAATTCTGCTTAGTTATCTGATTGAAAGGGAATCAGGCTCAGATCCCAGAATCTGGAATGGTGAAAATTGGCACCATTTGTGACAAGACTAATATTTACTAGTGTTTCCCCAAAGCAGTTTCATTCTCTTCACCCACAGCATCCTTCTTTAATCATTAGAGCTTGTCTTTTGCTAAAAGGGAAAAGGCTGTCCCTGTGATCTAATTATGGCTGACTGCCCTGCCGAAGCAGCCTTGTCACATAAAGCACAAAAAATCCCAAGCAGGAACATTCAGGGACCCTCAGACTTGGTGGATTTCTGAAGATCACACAAATGAACTTATCTATCATCATATTCTGCCCAAATGACCAGATAATTTTCCAAATGGAAATAGAGTAGGGGGTGAGGAATTGCATATGTAGAGAAACTAAATGTCATTGTATCCTTATTGCTGTGTTAAGGGAAAGTAAACTTCCATTTCTTAACTCTTTAATAACTGACCAATTTCTAGTCTTAATATCTAATCTGAACCAAGAGAGTTCTGTAGTTAAGAGCTATCTCTGGCACCAAGTTTATACACATATGTGTACATACACATATATACATATATACAATTATATACATATATACATCCATACATGTATATGTTATATACATAATATATACATATATAATATATACATATACACATACATCAGTCAATCACTCATTAAAAATTAACTAAGTGCTAACTGTGTGGCAAGTACAATCCTAGGCAATGAGAATACAAAGAAAAGCAAAACATCATGGTTCCTGCTTTTAGTGTTCACATTTTGAAGAAGGAGATAACATACAAATAACTATATATGTGTATATATATATATATATTTATGCAAAATCTCAAGCACACACTATCCCAGAACCAGGCTGCCATCTTACCCCCTCAAAAATGATTCCTTCTTTAAGACCAAAGGAATGAACCTCTACCAGTTGTAATCAACTCTAATGGCTTCCCAAATTGTATCTCCCAATCTTTCATTTAACTCTTTAACATCTAGTACATTTTACAGAGGGATATTTACTTCAAAGGTATCAAAAGAATAAAAGTGCAAACACCCCTCACCTTTTCCTTAACATCTCAAGGATACCTTATGCTGTACACCATCTGTGTCTCCCAAAGTCCCTCAGAAAAACTTCAGTATTGATTTGACACATGACAAACACCATCCAGCATAGTTTGTCCACATTAAAAAAGGCGCTATGCTTTGTGAAAAAGCAGAATTGCAGTAGCTCCAAAAAAAAAAAAAAAAGTAAGATACACATTTAGAAACATTCCCAAATGTTCACTATTTGCACCCGACCTGTGGTAGAACCTTTCTATCTCCTATTTGTCTGATCATTCACAGTTAGCATGCTATACACTGACCTTGACATTGTAATGCTATTTTGATCTTCTTCAAGAACAAGGGACAACAAATGAAGTGAGGAGAATAGGTTCATTCTTAACACAATTTCTACATAACATTGATTCCACTAACTTCACATCCAAATGTGGTATCAACTTTCACTGGACTGAAAGCCATTCCTTGCTCTCTAGGGCACTAATGTTGAGCTAACTACAAAACCCAGATACCTAGAGACTATTTCTCCTGACTTTTCCAAATTTACAAGATCAGAATCTCTAGTCCCAATATCTGAAAGGAAAAGAACAAAGAGCAAAGCAAAAGAGTCAAAGTTTTAATTTCATAAAATCCCAAGTCATACTCAGTGGGCAAAAGGCACAAGCTCTCTCCCTTTATAGTGTTGTCCTGCAGCAGATGCCAAAAATGAAAAATTCAAATCAAGAGTAAGCAGCTAGAAAGAATAAGTCTCTGGCCACTAGTGTTTTTGTTGTTGTTGTTGTTTTTAAAGGCACCTTCAGTTCTGTCTATCTAACCAACAGAAAAGGCTCCTGATGACCTCACTAGCAGAGCAAAACCAATTACAGAATTGCTTCCTGTGCTCAATTTCTCCAACTCACTTCCATCACACATTATCAGGATACTCCAAGAAACAGGCTCCCCAAGATCTTCCATATTCAGAAATTCTGGCAGAAATGCTCTATGCATGTTCTAGTCTCTGTTACACAAAATACATATCATGTAAATGAAAGGGACTAATAGTGAGAAAAGTGAGAAAGAACCTGGGTAGACCTCCTGCAGAAGATAACACTTGAACTGACTTTTGAAGGAAGCCAGGGAAGCTTTAAGGAAGTATCATGTGTGAGAAAAAGCAAATAGGACAGAGTAAGCTGGATTGTGGAGAAGAATAAAGTATAAAACTACAAAGGTAGGAAGGAGATTTTTAAAAAAGGCTTTAAAATGCAAAACAGTAGTTTGATTTTAATCTTAGAGGTTATAGGAAGCCATTGGAGTTTATGGGGAGCCACTGTAGTTAATTGAGAGGGGGCAAAAGAAGGGGAGAGTAGACATTCTTTAGAAGATCACTGGTAGTTGAGCAAAGGATTCATTGAAGTGGGGAGAGACATGAGGCAGGAATATTAATTAGAAGTTTATTGCAATAGTCTAGAGGAGAGTTGATAAGAACCTGTAGAATAGTGATAGCTGTATGATTGAGGAGAATATATATGATATATGTATACACACATATATTAAAAGAAAAATTGGGAAAGTAAGAATAATAAAATATAACATGTTCTGTGGGGTAAGTGCAAATGAGCAGTTAAAGAAAACCACCGAAGTCATGAACCTTGAGAAATAGGAAGAAAGTTGGGAAGTAGGAAGGTTTGGGACTGGAGAAAAAGGTAAGTTGTATCTTGGAAACGGGTTTGAAATATCTATGGAAATTCAATTTGAAATATCTAAAAAGAGAACTTATGATGGAATTTAAGATAGAGATTAGAACAGCATATAAAGATCTGGAAATCAACTGCAAGGAGATGAAAGCTAAACCCACGGGAAATTGATGAGATTACCAAGAGAGATAGAATGAGGGAGAAAATAAGAGGAGCCAAAATGGAACCTTAAGGAGTTGTAGTTGGTGAGAGTGATATGGATAAAGATCTAACACAGAAGGATCAAAAGCAAAAAGGCGGATAGGAGATAAATCAGAAGAAACTGATGTCACAAAGATATAGAATCCAGAAGGAGAGAGTGATTGCAAAGCAAAGACTACAGAGCATTCATAAAGGATGTAGACTAAGAAGATCATTAGGGTTGGCAGTTGATGACTTTGGAGAGAGCAATTTCAGTTGAACAATGAGATTGGAAAACAAATCATTTGAATTTTGTTTTCCTTCTCAGGTTTTTTTTTTTTCTTGTAGATCTGATTTTTCTTGTTCAGCAAGATAACTGTATAAATATGTATACATATATTTGATTTGTCATGTATTTTAACATAATTAACATGTATTAGACTTCCTGCCATCTAGGGGAAGGGGGAGAGGGGAAGGAGAGAAAAATTTATAACAGAAGGCTTTGCAAGTGTCAATGTTGAAAAATTGCCCATGCATATGTTTTGCAAATAAAAAGCTTAAAAAAAAAAACAAATCATAGTAGGTTTATAAGCAAGTTAAAGAATAAAAAAATGGAGGTAGGCAGTGTAGGTGGCTCTTAAGGAGTTTGACCAAAAAAGGGAGAAGAGACAGAAAATGATAGCTAGTGATGAGGGCTTTTTAATGACTGTATTTGTGGCTGCAGAGAAGGAAATAACAGATAGGAAAAAACAGAAGATTGAAGAGAGTGGGGAAGATAGAGAACGAAAAGACAGGAGATAAGATCAAGTACTCACATAGAGGCGTTTGCCTTGGCAAGGAGGAAGACAAACTGCACTTTGGCTTTTACTACTAGGTCCTTTCTTTGATTGCATCTCCTATGGACTTCAGTTATTCTATTTTATTTTATATTACTTGTGTTTTGTCTCCTGTGCAATTCTAGTGGTCTTCTATTTTACCTTTCATGACTTTGATGTTTAAAATATTTTTGATCTTTTGGACTAAAATAGTATATTGGGCTGATGTTCTAAGGGAACAATCTAGATATCTTGGGGTTTAGAGACTAGGACCATGCCTTAAACCCAAATCACTCTGGCACTCAATGATTAACCAAGCCTCACCTGTTCATTGTTTGAGCCTTGATTGACTTCAGAGAATGTAAATAGCAATTGTTTCTATTTTGACCCTAGAATCTTCCCCTCCCAGATTGATTTTTTTTTTTAACTAAGTAAAAGAGACTATTCTCTGCCCCATTTCTTACCTGGCCTTAATCACTGATTGGATAATTGCTTCAGTCAAAATAAGAATTGTTATCTTAAAAAGGCCAAGGTCTCCCACTGCTTCCAGGGCCATCTCCAGTCATCCCGATCTATATCTGGCCACTGGGCCCAGGAGGCTCTGGAGGAGAAAGTGAGCCAGGTGACTTTACACAACTCTTGGTCACTTAAATCCAATTCACTTGTAGGTCATTGCATTACCTTCCTGATGTAATGGTCCTCTTCCAAAACAAAAGACAAACAAGAAGTCTGTAATAGGTGGAAGAGAGTGTTCCTGGTGATACTACAGATCTTCTCAATTCACTCTTAGTGGTCTCTTACCTCTGGTTGGAGAAGGAGCATGACATTAGGAAGATGACTCCATGACATACAAGTGAACTAGATGTAAGTGATAGAGAACTGTGCAAAGTCATCATACTCACAAACCTTCCAAAGAACACAATAAGGGAGTGTGTATGAGAGAGACATACAGATAAACAAAGAGACAGAAACAGAGACAGACAGAAACAGAGAGGGAAACTGATTTATTTTAATTTCCCAGAACACAGAGAAAAAGAGAAATTCACTGGGATTTCTTTAGGTATCAAAACCGCTCAGGAACAGTTGTGGGAAGCTAACTGACTGGCAATGAGTCAGGCATTCATAATTATCCATGGCCTGATTTGAAAAGAAATCATTCCCCAGAGGGATGAGGTCAAGAGAGTGGCTAGAGAGAAAAGGTATACCCCGAAAAAGGAATAGTCTGGCCCATAAAAAGGTAGGAATAAAATGACTGACATCTGTGCCAGCTCCCTCATCAACCTCCCAGCAAGAACCCAAATGCTGCATTATTTTTGTTATTAATTGTATTAATTTCTGATGTCAAGGACTGACAATGAGTTACTAAAAATCTTGTATGTAGAACTTAAAGTGGTCCTTAGCTTTTTGGCTTTTATATCTTTTAGCTTTCTATCTAATTCCTAATTTAAAAGTTCCATGCCCAACACAGTATTAAATAGCACTTTTGGAAAAGTGTGTGTTTATCTTTACAGCCAAATTGGTTTGATGGTAAAGCAAATCTGGTTGACTGTGCAGATACCAGTTGATAAGAGAACTGAAAAAATTATTTTCTTAAAAATAGTTGCTTTGGGGCAGCTAGGTGATGCAGTGGATAGAGCACCAGCCCTGAAGTCAGGAGGACCTGAGTTCAAATCTGGTCTCAGACACTTAACATTCCCTAGCTGTGTGACCCTGGGCAAGTCACTTAACCCCAATTGCCTCAGCAAAAAAGAAAAAAAAAATTAGGTGCTTTAATCCCTGAACCACCAGAGTTGATTTTCTGATATTTTAGTATTATCATTTCTAAAAGAATCTTCTGTATTTTAGCTTAAACTTTAGAGCTGATTTAATGTGTTATAATTTTCACCACAGAACTGGATGTATAGAACTTTACAAAAGTGTCCTATTCCATTGTACTGTGGCTTATTAAATTCAAGCTCACTACCATTCTGTTTTATAGGTACTTACTTCTTTTCATCTTTCTTCTTTGGGGAGCCTGTTCATTTTTATCAGCTTGAAACTACTTCTAGTTCCTCAGTAAAAATGGTATTATTTTTCCTTTCTGTCTCCATACATTTTTAACATTAGGGAAGGTTTTTTTATGAAAATATTGAGGAGTTTGGGGAGGTTTTTTGTTGTGTTTATTTCTTACTATGACTGATTTTGACACTATACTGAATATTAATTTATATCTATAAGTTGGCCATATACTTGATCATACAAGTGATCAGGGCAATGAATTTTGATCCCTTTTAAAAGTTTCAGTGTTGACACAGTAGTTATTCAGGAAGAAGTTAAACCATCACATTTACCTCATATAATCCTAACAAGTTTATTTCAAAGTTTAATAACATTTACATCACATGCAGAATCCAAATGCAATTCAGCCTAAGAGATTAAAATTCAGATGAAATTCTTACAAAGACTATAACTTCAGAGCAAATATTTTATATGATGAAAAATTTCAATTTTGTCACAATACTGTTGAATTCTCAATAGCAAACATTTTCAAAGCCATATTCAAAAAATTAAAAACATTCAAAAGCTTCTATCTTTGCTGGGGGGAGGAGAGGGAGTGAGAAAATGAGAAGCCTTGTCTTGCTTGCACAATCTTGTTTCATTTTGCAGCTTAAACAAAGAAGTCATAGTTTGACTTACAAAAAATATTCAAAGGAGAATTATGGTTGCTTAAAGTCACAGAAGCAATATGTTCCTGGACCTTTATTCTACAAAATTCATTAAACAAATAATTCACTTTGTTGTTTAACTATAGAAGCACAATTAATGGCATATAAAAACAATGTAAGAATTCACAACAATTATTTAAATTTTTATTTTGGTTTAATTGACAAATTAGGCAGTTCTAATGTAACAAGATGCATGTTAATGATGTCATATGCTGTAAAGTTATGGAAATACATTTTTTAAATTATCTGTCACTGGATTCAGTTGTCTATATGTTCCTAATACAATTGATTTTCCTTTTCTGTACCTTTTTCTGCTTCTCTTCTTTCACACATACATATAGTTCTTCCTTAGTCCTCCTAACTCAGTTCTTTATTTGTATGGAGTCATCACATGATAGGAGAAAGAGCACTTGATTTGTAGTCAGAACACCTAGGTCAAATTCTACCTCTGTTACTTCCTACTTTCTTCTTTCCTACTTTTCCTAACTTTCAATGGGTCAATTAATTTCTTGGGTCTATTTACTTATAAATAAGATAAAGATGTTAGACTAGATGACATTGTAAGTCCCTTCCAGTTCTCAGCATCCTATGAGAGTCCGGAGTTTTAAGTGAGATTTGATTTCTTAAGCATAGTTATTACAATTCTCTTGCATTTATAAGGAACCGTGATTGCCTCACCACTTCCTTTTTTGCTTCCTAGTCCAATACATGGCTGATTCAACTTTCAGAGGAATCTCATTTGGCAAAGTGGTCCTTACAAAGGCACACTGCTCAGCAGTTGGAGCGCCAGGGTTAAGGTATACTTAACATAAATATACTACAACTAAATTCAAAATTGACAGCAGCAAATACCTGGTGGATGAATGATAGCTTTGAAGAAATCCCCTCACTGTGCTGGATCATGTCAGACATAGTTCTTCACTGTTTACAAGTCCCCCCACCGTGGAGTTTAAAGGGGTCTTCAAAAGTCAACCTTTTTAACATACAAATGGCAAAGGATGGCACCAGGCCAGGAAAATAAGCCTTTGTCAGATTTATTTGTTTTTTTCTTTTTCATGAAACTCCCCTGCAAATAATTGCAATTTATGTATTAAAATCCACTAGCCTATCCCCATGAGATCTAATTGGGTCAGAGTACCTAAAAGTTGTTTTAAGCAGCTACCTAAGCTCAATGTATGACTAATTTCCATGTCTTCAATATAGCCCATAAAAAAGTACTAGCTTGAGTCAAAATATTTTTATACCTTCTTTTATATATATTTTATGGTGGCATCTGGGCAAGTCAGCTCAGAAGATTAGAACATGGTACCAATGAGACCAAAGCTGTGACTTTCTTTTCTTCATAAACCATTAGCTTCAGATGGAAAAATTCATCTCTTTAAAAGTTGTACTTCTAATGCTAGTCAGACTTCAGAAATATGTGTACAACAGCTCTCAAAAGAGAGCTGTAAGAGAGTATGGGTGACCCAGAGAAACATTTGCAAATTACAGAGAATTTTTTAAAGTTCAACCTATTGATGATAGATCATTAATTTTACAAATATTTATTGAGAACTTATATATTCAAGACATTATTCTAGGCTTTATAAGGGATAAAAAAGAAGAGACAGTCCCTGCCTTGATAAAGTTACAGTCTAGTAAGGAAATAAGTAATGTACAGAAATACTGCAACACAAAATAATATGTAAGAAATGTCATAAAAGTGACAAATAAAGCACAGTAGGATTTAAAAGAAAGATCACTTTCAATAGTTAGGGGAAGTTTAAAGAAGGTTTTGTACAGGAAGAAGCATTCAATCTAGTCTTTGAAAAATGAGTAGGATTTCAAAAAAGAAGAAAGGGGGAAGGGAATTCTAAGCAGGAACAATAGCATGAGCAAAAGCATAAAGGTGAAGAGGGTGTGTTTGAGGAATTGTGACTAATGCAAGTTGAGTAGAAGACAGTTAATATATATGAGAAAAAAGTCTACACAGATGATAGCCTAGATTCTCAAACTTAATTTTATAGGTGATGGGAATTATTGAAGATTTTACAGCAAAGAAATAATGTAATCTTAACTTCACTTTAGAAAGCTTAATTTGGTAGCAATTGGTTAAGGAAGAATGACTGTGGCAGAGTCAAGGGCAATGATCCACGAGGTCCCCTCCACTTCTAAAAGTCTGTGACTTAATGAGACCAGTTAGAAGGCTACCATAATAAGTGCAAAGTGATGGAGGACTGACCTTGCCTAGTGGTAATGAGAATGCAAATGATAAGAAATGTGAGGGAAAGTGCTATTTAAATGTAGGAGGAGAAGAAGGAAAAGTTGAAGATATCCCCAATGTTTTGTTCTTTTGTGGCCTAGGGATAGCTTCATTAAAAATAATAATAATGATAGAGAAATTGGAATAGAATCTGTTTCAGAGAGAAAGTAAATAGATCAGATGTGAACATATAAAGCTAATGATACCTACCAGTAAGACTTTGAACTAAAAATGTATTGTATGCAGTTGAAAATACTTAATTGGAACTCAGACTGGATATAAAGCTTTGGGAATTATCCACATGATGGTGATTACAGCTGAATCCACAGAAGTAAATGAGACTGTCAAGATAAAGTGAAGAGAATTCCATTAATTTATCATGCATTTACTGAATGTTTACGGTGTGCAAGGCACTGAGAATAAAACTTTAAATAAAAGATAAAACTTTAAATAAAAAAATTCCTACCATCAAGAATCTTACATTCTACTGAAAAAAAAAAGAGGGCCAAAAACAGAATCTCCGAAAATATAGTAGCTAAGAGAATAAGAAAAGGAGTAATTTGGGCAGAGAAGAAAATTCAACAAAGTATAGTATCAAGAACATGGTGATCAGCCGTGGCAAATGCTATTAAAAAAAAAACTGATGAGGATAAAAAGTGGGGGGGGGGTAAGGGGAGAGAAGCCATTGTATAAAATCATTAAAAGTTCCCTGGAGAAGTTAAAATGGTTTAAATTCAGCATGGACAAATATCCAGATAAGAAAGGATTAAGAAATACACAGTGAGGGAATAAAAGTATTATATGTAGACAGCTCTTTTAAGAAGTTGGAATGGAAAGAGAAAAGGGAGTTACAATGGTGTCCAAAGGGAATAATAGGACAGTGAACTTTTCTTTAAGATAGAGGAAATCTGAGTATGCTATATACAAAAGGAAAGGAGTTAATGGAAAAGAAGAAATTGTAAGAGAAAAATGATAAAAGGTCCAGGAGTAGGCAGAAAGAAGTATAGGTGAATTTTACAGTCTTGGAAAAGAGGTTTTCCTGAATCAGGTCGATGAAGGATAGGTGGAAATACAAAGATATTTTGAAGTGAATAGAAGAAATTGAAAAAGCCTGCTAACTAGCTTGATTAGTCAGTAATCTTATTAGTATATATGAAGCAGCTTATCATTTTAATAAGAATAGATCATAGTGCAGAGGAATTACAAGTGAAAGGGATCATTTGGATGAAGCCCCTCAATAATGTCAACTTATTTTTCTACAAAACTTTAAGATTTACAAAGTATATTCCTAACAATCCTTCAAGGGAGATAAAGACAGTACTCCCTTGAATTTTACTCCTATTTTAATAATGAAAATAGTGATGTTTATAAAAGTTGTTACTTGCTCATTTTAACACAAGTAAGTACTCATTGAAGGATTTAATGAACTTGCAGTAATAACTTTCATAAGATAAATCAAAAAGTAGGTATCTGTGAAGCACATAATGTGCTCAGTTCTAGGCTAAGTATTAAAAAAAGAATATAAAAAAGTCTTTCAAGAGCAAATTCAGGGAAATATAGATTGTTGAGTCTTTCACAGAGATAGTACTTTAGGCCATTAGAATAGACCACCAAAGGAGAACATAGAAAGATAATTAATCCTTGAAAGTTCATCATTTAATCAGAAGACATCAACCTTTTGCATCAAGTTAGCTAAGGAAGTTAGATTTAATATGGGAGTGGTCTGAGGTTTAGAAAAGAATAGAGCTGGAAAATGTTAGGAATCTCTACTTCGCTTTGTGATTTTTAACATTTTTATATTAAATGAGCTGGAGAAAGGTATAAATGCATTTATCAGATTTGCAGATGACACAAAGGTAAACATGTTTACTAAATGATAGGCAGTATACATGTTCTCTATATGCTAAAGTTAAATCTAATGATAAGAAGCTTAATAAGAATAACCAACTTCCTGAGTAAATGTGGTGAAAGCATTTCTTCTGAAAAAGATTTGGGAATCAGAGTAGATTGCTAAATCAATGTGACACAAACAGTGTGATATGGCAGCCACAAAAGACAAGGAAATATTGGGCCACATTGAAAGAGGACTCTTTTCCAGGTCAATGAAGGTAGTAGTCTTCATATACTCTGACCTGTCAAATGTTATCTGGAGTTTGATTTTTCACTTTAGGGTACCACATTTTAGGAAAGTTAAGCAGGAAGGAATGTTGGAGAGGGTCTACAAGAACCTTTACTATTAAGTCTGGTTAAAAAAAGTGAAGATATTTTAAACTTGAGAAAATAAGATTTTGGAAAGGGATGACAGGAGACATCAAACATTTGAATGGTTATCGTGTGAAAAAGGAGTTACATTTGTTCTTCTAAGTCCTAAAAGGTAGAATCAGGAGCAAATGATGGAAGTTGCAAAGAGTCATATGTAGGCTGAACATTAAGAAAAAAAACCTAATAATTAAAAATTAAAAAAAACTATTTCCCACCAGCCCTGAAGTCAGGAGATCCTGAGTTCAAATCTGATCTCACTTAATACTTCCTAACTGTATGACCCTGGGCAAGTCACTTAACCCAAATTGCCTCAGCAAAAAAAATTTTTAAATATATATATTTTTATATATACATATATATATTTCCCCCAAAGGGAGATTGTGACATCTCCCTCACTGGATGCTCTCAAGAAAAGACCAGAGGATCTCTAGTGATGGATGTTATTGAGGGAAATACTCATTCAGTTATAGGTTGGATTTCTCATGTAGCTCTGAAATTCTGTGATTCTGTTACTGAGGAGAAATAAATTTAATTCCATTTTGGGGACCCTGAATTTTGAGGATGATAAAATAAGCAAATGAAAATATCTCAAAGCAGCCTATGCTGGAGACAATATATTGAGCCTTTTCTTTCAATTCATATGAACTGCACTCTAGTTCAGCCCCTCATTATCTCTACCCTAAACCATAACAATTAATAGTTGCTCTCCCTGATCCCAATATCTACTCCTCTTGAATTTATCCCACATACAATTATCAAATGAATATTCCTAAAACACAGATCAAACTATATTACCCATTTAAAGACCTTTAGTAATTCCCTGTTGCCACAAAAATAATGCAGAAATTGCATTAGTATTATAATTATTATATTATTATTGTATTGTTATTATATTATAATACAATTATGAAGAAAATGTAGTGTAGTGCTTCAAGCCATTTATAATTTGTGTCTCACTTTTTCTGTAAATTTTCTCATTCCATTATGGATGCCCAGTTCCTCTATTTGTTATCTAAATTTGGGTGTCTGTGTCTAGACATTTGAGTCCATGGAATTTATAAACTGGCTCCTTTCATATTTTGTCTCCTATGAATTTGAAGTCATTGTTTAAAATAGTATTATTTTTATTTTGTAGCTACTTATGTTAGGATTCTTATGTTCTGTGTGTACGTGCTTTTGTATTTGTGTGTATGTGTCTAATGGACCTTTTTGGCAGTCTGAACAAAAATAAGATAGACTTTCATAATAGATAATTGTTTTCCCTCTTTATGTTCTTTCAGCAGAGGTCAGATGGCTCTTTTTTGATCATGTTATAGTATATATTCCTTTCATGTATGGATTAGTCACCAAAATCCCTTCCAACTCTCAATTTCTATAATTTTATATTTTACATGTCACAAATAAACAGCTGAAATAAAAATTGCTATCATAGATAAGACAAGGATTTTTCTTATGTCACATGTAATAAACTGTGATAGATGTATTGGTAATTTTTTAATTATAAGCAAAGGAACTTATTCATTCTTTCTTTTTATTTTACTTCTTTGAATCAATGGAGCTTTTCTAATGAATCTAGGCTGTTAATGAATTTGGGTCAACTCTACTAAAATCAATGAAACATTTCTCTCAAATCAGTGTTCACTAGAAATGCTTCATTGATTTCAGCATGATACTTAATATTCTTAATACAACAAAGAAAGAATTATTTAAAATCCACAGCCAAATGAGAATTCACCTAAATGGAAAAAGTAATAAAATGGTGAAATCTCAGGTTTACAAAATATGAAAATTAAGCCTCTACAATATGATCTGTAGGAGATGGAATGGGATGATGATTTCTACAATTTCTTCTCACTTTAAAATTCTATGATTCTCTCATAGTCAATACCATTTCTTATGATATACTTGCCAGAAACTTTGGCAATAACAGTTCATTGCTGGTACTCATAAAACAAATGGTTACATGAGACAATCAAAATCAAGTCAAATCAATAAACATTTTTGAGAGCTTACTTTGTGTCAAGCACTATTGTGCTTGGACAAATTACAAACCATAGGAAATAGATTTAAGACATAAAGAAATTTGACAGAAAGAAAATGGTCTTTCAGAGAATTATCTTCAGAGAGGCTAGGCTTAGTGATAGGGTTTCTAACAAAAAGAGAGCAGCAGAGGTCCCAGGTGACTTAACTGATCAACTTTGTAAATACAGAATATATCAGTTAGTGGTCAAATGTGAGTGAGAAATTGTCACTGGCCTTAAAAGCCAACTAAGTTCACCAAGACATCAAGGAACTCTGAATTTTAACTCTTTTGTATATTTTTGTGGCTCCTTGGAAATTTTATTATTTTGGTCAGATATCTAAGGGATATGTCCTGAATGTCAGATTGTGTACTGGAGGAATGAGGTGTCAATATGGGGTTTCAGAAATGATGAAGTAAATGTGAAGACAGTATCATTTGTTATCAAGTCAACCAGTCAAGCAAGCATTTATTGAGTGCCTACTATGTGTCAGGCACAATGCTAGGTGCTAAGAATAAAAAGAAAAAAAAAA
>JAJPUD010013495.1:1247-24099 GCA_023553655.1 Myrmecobius fasciatus
CCAGCAGTGTTTCTATTGGGCTTATATCCCAAAGAGATCTTAAAGGAGGGAAAGGGACCCACATGTGCAAAAATGTTTGTGGCAGCCCTTTTTGTAGTGGCAAGAAACTGGAAACTGAATGGATGCCCATCAATTGGAGAGTGGCTGAATAAATTATGGTATATGAATGTTATGAAATATTATTGTTATAAGAAACGACCAGCAGGATGATTTCAGAGAGGCCTGGAGAGACTTGAATGAACTGATGCTAAGTGAAATGAGCAGAACCAGGAGATCATTGTACATGGCAATAACAAGACTATATGATGATCAATTTTGATGGACGTGGTTCTCTTCAGCAATGAGATGTTTCAAACCAGTTCCAGTTGTTCAGTGATGAAGAAAGCCATATATACTCAGGGAAAGGCCTGTGTAATCTGAGTGTGGACCATAACATAGCATTTTCATGCTCTCTGTTGATGTTTGCTTGGATTATGTTTTCCTTTTCAGGTTTTTTTTTCTTGTGGATCCGATTTTTCTTGTACAGCATGATAACTGTATATATATGTATATATATATACATATATATATATATATTTGATTTGTCATGTATTTTAACATAATTAACATGTATTACACTACTTGCCATCTAGGGGAGAGGATGGGGGGAAGGAGTAAAAAATTTGTAACAGAAGGCTTTGCAAGGGTCAAGGTTGAAAAATTACCCATGCATTGTTGGTGGAGCTGTGAATGGATCCAGCCATTCTGGAGAGCAATTTGGAGCTATGCTCAAAAAGTTATCAGACTGTGCATATCCTTTGACCCAGCAGTGTTTCTATTGGGCTTATATCCCAAAGAAATCATAGAGGAAGGAAAGGGACCCACATCTGCAAGAATGTTTGTGGCAGCCCTTTTTGTAGTGGCTAGAAACTGGAAACTGAATGGATGCCCATCACTTGGAGAGTTGCTGAATAAATTATGGTATATGAATGTTATGGAATATTATTTCTCTGTAAAAAATGACCAGCAGGATGATTTCAGAGAGGCCTGGAGAGACTTGCATGAACTGATGCTGAGTGAAATGAGCAGAACCAGGAGATCATTATACACGGCAACAACAATACTATATGATTTCTGATGGACATGGCTGTCTTCAACAATGAAATGTTTCAAACCAGTTCCAAGTGTTCAGTGAAGAAAGCCATATACACCCAGAGAGAGGGATATGAAAGTGGACCACAACATAACATTTTCATTCTCTCTATTGATGTTTGCTTGCATTGTGTTTCCTTTCTCTGATTTTTCTTTCTTGTAGATATGGTTTTTCTTGCACAACAATGATAAGTGTGGAAATATGTATACATATATTCGATTTGTCAAGTATTTTAACATAATTAACACGTAGTGGATATCCTGCCATCTAGGGGAGGGGTGGGGAGTAGGGGGGGGAAATTGTAACAGAAAGCTTTGTAAGGGTAAATGTTTAAGAATTACCCATACATATGTTTTGCAAATAAAAGCTTTAATTAAAAAAAAGAAAAAAAGAAAAATTATCCATGCATATGTTTTACAAATAAAAAGCTTTAATTTTAAAAAAAGGAAAAAAAACTGAAGAAGTGTCTGTGAAGGAGAATAGATTTCAAAAGAGGAAGACTCTGGAAAAGGAAGAAAAGAAGAACAAATTTATTTGCAAGTATTTAATACCACAGCAGAGAAAGGAACCAACAAACAGAGTGAAGGAATGAGAGAAGGATAGATAGACAGAGAGATGGAGAGAGAGACAGACAAATAGAGAGATGATAAGACTCCACATCAAAGACTTTTTAAAATTCCAGCAATGTCCTGGGACTCTTTCTTCAGTCTCATATTAGCCAATACTTTCAAGCTCAATCTAATTCTTCAAGGAAGTCTATCTTATAGAAGAAGGTGAAGCTTAGGAAAACTGAAATGATTAAGGTTCATCAGTCTTAATTACAATGGAATTTTAGTTTCTTTGTAGTAGTATTCCAATTATTCGCACTCACCTCTTGAGAGATACAGATTCATCTAATCATAGTTATCTATGAAAACAGAGAATGGACAGCAAGGACTGGAGGAGGGGTACAGACAAAGTACCTTTGAAGTAAAAAGGGTTGTCAGTAAGAAGCATAGTTATTGCAAAGACACCATATAGATAATCCTCAATGAGGAATAAACATAAAAACTGAAATGAAAAGTGAAGAAACAAAATAGCTTCTCCATGGACAATTACCTTGCAAAACAGTTTATCATTTGGTTGATAACAGGTATTCACTTGAGTAATTTTTAATATGCTATCACAGTGCAAAAAATTTGAAACATTAAAAAAAAATTCCAGTTTCATCAAGAAATCACCATTATAATGGGAGGAGACACTGTGTTAATTGCTAGAGATTCACAAAATACTAACCGAAAAGACGAAGGTAATCTCAAAGAAGAAATTACTAGAAGATGGGGAAAATCAAAGAGAAGTGATTAAGGTTGGATTTGAAACAATTCTTAATGGAAGCCAGGGAAACTAAAAAAGGCAATGATAGCATTACAAGCACAGGGGAAAACCAAATGGTTTTTGTCATTGAGGTGGAAGATGGAGTGTTGTACTTGGATAAAAGCCAAGGAGATCAATATAGTTGGTTAGTAAAAAGTGTAGAGAATAATAAAGAATAAGAAAACTGGAAAAGGAGGAAAGGCCCACATTTTAAATAGTTTTAATTTATCAAATAAAACTCTTTTAAAAAGTAGCTTCTGGAACTAGTTTGGGAACCACTGGTATTCAATGAGATGGCATAACTTGTGCTTTAGGGAAATTGCTTTAGTAGTTGAGAAGAGGGATCAGAATGAGAATATACTCGATGGCAAAAGATCATTTGGCAGACTCTTGCAATAAGAGTTTTAGGTCATGAGTGAAAGTTGTGAAACTGGAAAGAAAAGATAAATATTAGGAATAATCTAAAGGTAGACATGACTAGAGTTTTCAATGGACTGAGATAATTGAGAGTGGAAAGTGAAGATAGACACAAAGGTTTCAAGTCTTAGTACAACAAATAGGTATAGTGTACTTGACAATATTTGGGAAATTCAGAGAAGAGGGGAAATGGCTAAGTTTCCTTTTGTAAGATATTCATTTTCACATACTTATGAACTTCTATTTTAAGATGTCCAAGAGGAAGCTTTAGGTACATGATTAGAGTTCAAAAGAGAGGAAATATAAACAGATAAATATAGAAATTATGTACATAGAAATAATTGAACCCATGGGAGCTGATAAAATCATCAACCGAGATAATATTAGAGGGAAGAGAGAAGAGAATCCAGGACAAACCCTTGAGTGTCATCCAAGGTTAGAGAATGTGGCATTGAGGAAAAACCATAAAGATAACTGAGAAAGATTTTTCAAACATGACAGATAATAACAGTGACAGACAGACAGACAGATACAGACACACACACACACACACACACACACACACACACAGAGAGAGAAACAGAGAGACGGAGTCAGAGACAGAGAAACAGAAACAGAAAGAGAGCGAGAGAGAGAGAGAGAGAGAGAGAGAGAGAGAGAGAGAGAGAGAGAGAGAGAGAGAAAGAGAAAGAGAGAGAGAGAAAGAGAAAAAGAGAGAGAGAGAGAGAACAATGTTTTGAAATTATAAAATGGAAAGAGAATGCTCAGGAGGAGATGATCAATAATATCCAATGTTGTAGAGACATAGAGAAGGATGTAGAGTAAGAAAAAGTCATTTTTGTTGTTGATTTTAGGATTACTATTAACTTTGGAAAGTTAATTGATGAAGTTGGAAGCCTAATTGAAGAGGCTTAGGAAGATAGGAAGAGAAGAGAAAGTTGAGACACCTGGTATTGTTGGCTTTCTCAAGAAATTGAGCTAAGAAGGGGAGGAAAATAATAGGATGAAAGCTAATAGAAACATGATGATCAAATGAGGGTTTTTTAAGGTTGGGAGATACATGGACAGGTATTGTAGAGAGCAGAAAAGTAGTCAAATATTTGAAAATAAGCGATAAGGTAGGGATGAGTAGTAGAGAGCATAACTGGAGAAAAAAAGGCATTGGATTAAGAAGTTGTCCTGAAATGGAAAATGTCCCTTTATTGATTAGAAGCAGGAAAGAGATGAAAAACAGAGAAAAAAGAGAACCCTCAGAAAATGACCTCTCTCTCTCTCCTTATCTCTGTCTCTGTCCCTGTTTATGTTTCTCTTTCTGTCTCTCTCTCTCTCTCTCTCTCTCTCTCTCTCTCTCTCTCACTGTGTGTGTGTGTGTGTGTGTGTGTGTGTGTGTGTGTGTCTTGGTGAAGTATGATGATGGAGCACTCAGATAAGTGAGGTGGGATAGGAAGAAGGTGCTGTGGGAAACTCTAGAAGAAAGAATATTTGGAAAAACTGGTGAGGAAAGTTAAAAATATCTGTCCACATTTCCCATTAGCCCCTCTGCTTTTGAATTTCTTTGGAGCTCTCCATCATACCTTCCTCAATCAGAAAACTCATCATTGAGAAATCATATTACCTTGTAAGATTAAATATAATGAGTAATAAACATAAAAACCAAAGTGAAAAAGTGAAGAAACAAAATAGCTACTTAATGGACAATTTACCTTGCAAAACAGTTAATAGCAAGTGTATGAGAAGCCATCCTGAAACTAATGGAATTTTTGAAAGCCATCTTCAGAGGGGTAAAAAAGAATCACTGAAAACTTATGTCAATAAAACAGAAAACAGTGATGATTATGTATCTAAGCTTGCAACTAAATAACTCATAAATCAATACTAACTCTACTTCAAGTACAAAAGAAGTTCACTTAAGCATTAGATATGAAATAAATAAATTTGAAAGTAAAAATACCATAGAATTTATAAAGGAGTAGATCCTTTAGGGAATATTAATAAAGGCAATTAGCTAAGCTAATTAAGAAAACAAAAAAACCTCAAACTACCATGATAGAAAATTAAATTACTAAAGAATGAATGAGCAGATTTCTACTAAAGGACTTTCAGAAACTATTGCACATATCTATACATATGTGACAACCAAATTAAGAATACAAAAGAAATTGTGGATTATTTACAAATTTATGAAATACTCAAAACAAAGAGAAAAAATAGAGGCCATAACCTATTCTCAGAATAAAGAAATTAAACAAATTATAAATGAAATGCAAAAGTGAGTCAGAATGAGTGACTTCTAGGTCACATGACTTTACAAATTAATCCCATAAAATATTTTAAAAGAAACCAACAACAAAATTATCCCAAAATAGTGATAAAAAGAAATGCTACACCAAGTTTCATTCCTGAAATAAACTTCTGGTACTCAAATCAGAGAGAAATGAGGCACTGAAAGAGCACTAAAAACAATTCTCACTAATGAATATCAATGCCAAAAACCTTTTTTTTTTTTTTTTCCCTGCTGAGGCAATTGGGGTTAAGTGACTTGCCCTGAGTCACACAACTAGAAAGTGTTAAATGGCTGAGGTCAGATGTGAACTCAGGTCCTCCTGACTTCAGCACTGGTACTTGAAAAACAAAACAAAACAAAACAAAACAAAACAAAAAAAAACCTTTAAATATGTATAAGATTCCAGCACTATTTCCAGAATATAATTCATTATTACTACATTCCATTTATACCAGTGACAAAAGGGTGGTTCAACATTATGAAAATAAGCATCATAATCATATAAACAGTAAAAATATGTAGGGGCAGCTAGGTGGCGCAGTAGTTAGAGCACCAGCCCTGAAGTCAGGAGGACCTGAGTTCAAATCTGGTCTCAGACACTTAACATTCCCTAGCTGTGTGACCCTGGGCAAGTCACTTAACCCCAATTGCCACAGCAAAAAAAAAAAAAAAAGCAAAAAAAAAAAAAAGGAAAAATATGTAGAAGAATCCTTTGACAAGATAAGATGTTCATCTTTTGTTAAATACCCTAAAAACCAGAGGAATGGAAAGGCTTTTCTTTAATATAATAATTAAAAACATGTATTTAAAACAATGAAGTATTACAAAGTATTATTTGTAATGGATAAACAAAAAAAATCATTCCCAGTACAAGTAAGGATAAAGCAAAGTTGACTTCTTTATTTAATATTTGAAACAGTGCATAATGGAAACTATAACAGTAAAGTAAAATAACAAAATAGGAAAGAAAATCATTGCTTTTACAGACCAAACAATGACATGATTATAAATCCCCAGGAAATTAATTGAAAATCTAATTGAGCAATTAATACTTTTGTAAGGTAAAAGAAATAAAATAAGTCCACAAAAATCACAAGAATTTCTGTAAAGGGTTCACACAAAATAGAAATAAATGATAATAAATAGAAATTCTATTTAAATAATAAAATGTACATGTTACCTGGTAACCTATTAAAACATATTTCAAATCTCTACAAATGCGACTACAAAATATTTTAAAGAAATAGGTACAAATAATTGCAGATATATTCACTTTTCAAGATTGAACTATGCCAGTAAAATAAAATGGCAATACAACTTAAATTAACTTTCAGAATGAGTGCTATACCAATCAAATTATAACGAATACCAGTGTACAGGTGGAATGATAAGAAAATGAACAAATGAAAATGAAGTAGAACTGCCAGATGTTGAACCATATATAAAACATTATTTATCAAGAGTAAATGCTACTTGCTAAAAGTCAGAAAAATGGATACACAGAATAAATTAAATAATCAAGATAAAGACCTATTGGTAAAACCCAATGTTAGATAAACCAAAGAACAAAGATCTTTGAAGGAAGAACTTTATTTTTGTCAACAATTTTTGGAAGGAATTTAATTTAGACCAACATCTTATGCTATTTACCAAAAATAAATCATCATGAATATACAACCTGATATATAAGATCATGCAATAAAAATAGAAGAGAAGAAAACTGGAGAAGAATTTTACTTTTTTGTGAAAGGTTTCTGATCTTATTCTCTTCAAATTGTATATAGAAAAATGAGAGAGGCATATACAGACACACACACACACACACACAGAAAGACAAGAGAGACAGAAACAGATACAGACACAGAGACAGAGAAACAAAAAAGGAGACAGAGGCAGAAAGAGGAAATATTGTAAGAGACCACAATAATTTTGAATACATAGAATTTTTAAATTTTGCACAAAATGCTAAAAAGCTAAGAAAAATATCTTTAAGGGAGGGAAACAGTTATATATCACTCAACAAGAGACTGACATTTACTATATGTATTGACACAAATAATTAACACCAAGACATTTATCCCAATCATAAGTTGTCAAAGGATATGAAAAGGTGTTTTGTTTAAAGAGGACTTTCAAAATATAAAGGATCAAATAAAATATGTTCCAAATCAACTGTACTAAAAGAAGTGCAAGATATAACAAGTGCTTCATATCATAAGTGGCAAAGATGCCAAAAAGATGAGAACAATCAACACTGAATTGACTCTAAGAATATAATTATGCTAATTCAGTTGGAGAGCTATGACTTGATCTAACTGTTTCAGATATCAGTTTGGAATTGTGCTAGAAAAATGATTAAACTGTGTTGTTTGACTCAATTATCCTAATATCCTATTAGGGAATATTTTTGGAGTGCCAAGCTAATCAAGGACAGCAAAGTTTGAATAAACACCTCTCCAAGGAAATCTGAGGACAATCCATGAGTAGGAAAAATTGATGAAAAAAACTATAATATATGAATATAATAAACTATAACTACTTAGTAAGAAATCACAATATGAAAAATTCAGAGAAAATAGGACTATTTTTTTGAACTGATATAAAATGAAATAAGCAAGATACCAGTCAACATACACCAAAAAATTAAGATAAAGACAAAGGGATAGAAATAAAGAATGGACTCAGGATTTTAGTGAAACTTCTCTTCAGGGATTCTACCAAGGATGGTCAATACCTTCTTTGCAATTTGTAGTCTCATAGATTTGCATGGAGCATTGAGAAAGTAAATAAATGGTTTGTCCAGAGTCATATAGATATTATGTTTCAGTCAGTTCTTCCCAGTTTCAGGTAACTCTCTATCCACTGTTATATTGCTGACAAAGGACATAAGTATATTTTAGTTAAAAAAATAAGCAAAAGTGCTTCAAACCTTGGTATTGATAATGAAATAGTTTTTGACTAAGACTTACGTATCCAATAATTTGGCATTGATTTTTTTCAATAGAAAATCTTTCTTGATTATGAAGGTGATTATATTATACAATTTCTCACTAACTATGTCCACACACTCTATATAACTTGAGTTTATTAAGAGCAAAAAACATTTCTGGTTTAAAAGTGTCATCTGAAAATGTACTCTGTAATAAAAAGATCTGGTTTTTAATTCCAACTGTCACTGACCAGCCCTTTACTCTTAAACAAATCACTTCTCTGTTTTAATATATGTTTTCATATCTATAAAATGGGGGTGATTTTCTCATACTATATAACTTAGTTATTGTGAAGAAAGTACTTTTTAAAACATAAAAGTAATATATTAATGTAAGCTATTGTTAACTTCATATATGAGGGACACAGAATGTATTCTTCTTATTATCTTTAGAAGTAGTCGGAATCACAAAATGGATTTCACTAACCCTGAATTTGTATTCAGAAGATAAGTATTTGAATACTGATTCCATTACTTATAAGTTGTATGATCTTGAGTAAATTGATGAACCATTTTTTGCCATCTATTCCAGCTGATAACAGAACAAGAATCATCATAATATGAATGAAATGTCTTGGCCTTGCTTGCCGATCTATTAAGATAGCTCATGAAAATTCTTAGACCAGCTATAATTTTAAATAAATTCTTCTTTACCTCAAGCTTAAATGTGCCTCTTTCTCATCTTCTACCTGCTGTTCCTAGTTATTTCCTTGAGACAAAAAACAGCAGTTTAATTCCTCTTTCACAAAATAGTCTTTATAGTATGTGAATGGAGATACATGTTCCACTGAATCTCTTTTATATTAAGCCAAAAATGCCCAGTTTCTTCAGCCACTTTTTGAATGGCATGGACTCCAAACCCTTTATCTTTCTAGATGCCCTACAAGTGCTGTAGCTTATTACTATGTTTCCCAAAATCTGATGCCCAAAACTGAATCAAAAACTTCATGTGTTCTAACCTTTTTATTCCTAGAAAATTCCTCTTTATTCCTGTTCTTATGTGGTCTTTAGCCCAAGATCACACTTGATATTTTAGTTGCTGCACTATGCTACCAATTTATCCTGAGCTTATCCACTCTCTCATCAAATTCTATCACTAACTTTTTCTGTCATGGTGTTTCCCCCATCTTGTACTTGTGAAATTGATTTCTTGAACCCAAGTATAAAATTTTACATAGCCAATCAAGATCATTTTGGATCCTGACTCTTTCATCATTATATTAACTATCATTCCTAGCTTTTAGTTATCTGCAAATTTGGTGAGATTTATTTCTATGCTTTTATTTAAGCCACTTATAAAACTGTGTAACTGCAAAGAACCAAGAGCTCTGAAGCACCCCATTGGAAGACTGATGTGAAGTTGAAACTGAATCATTAATGACTATTCACATTCACTTCTAAATTCATCATCTTGTATTTGAATCTAAATCATATTTTTTTTACTAGGACAATATGAGCCATTTCATCAAATGCTTAGCTAAAATAATGATAATGTTAGCTAACATTTGTATAGTATTTTCTATGTCCTTGACACTATGCAATATGCTTTACAAGTGTTTTTTTTTTTTTAATTTGATCAACACAATAACTCTGGGAAAGATGTACTCTTATTATTCCCATTTTGTTCATGAAGAAATTGAGGCAGATTGAGGTTAATTAACTGGTCTAGGATGACAGCTAGTAAGTATCTAATGTTAGATTTGAATTTAGGTCTTCCTGACTCCAGGTCCAATTAGCTATTACATCACCAAACTACCTTGATAAGTCACATTCACAGCTATGCTTGATCTAACAATTTGTTAAACTTGTACAAAAAAGGAATACAAATTTAAACTAGTATGACCTGTTTTTGGTAAAGTTTTATTGGCTCTTTGAAATCACACTTCTTAAAATAAAATAAAAAAAAACAATAAAAACAAAAAAACAATAAAAAAATAAAAAAACAAACAAACAAAAAAAGAAATCACACTTCTTTTTTCTATTTACACATGTATTATTTTTAATATGATAGTTTTGAACTTTTTATTTCACTAGCTTATAGCTGGCAATTTTTTCTCTCTTCTCTTTTTTTGGAAAATTTTGGAAAACTTCTCTTACTGTTAACATGGATTTGCTGTGGGATTCAAAGGGAGCCTCTTATATCAATCATGTTTTATAAATTAAAAAAAATCTATACTAATGTATTTTGTTTTCTTTGTGAATTTCTGAATCTTTCCTCTAGTTTCCAAATGTTATTGATTTAAAATATTTAATTTTATTGACTGAATTGGATTTGCAAAAAAGTAGAGGAATTGTTTAAATGACTTGAATTTGGAAATCTTTTATATAAGGATTTATATAAATACTTTTTATATAAGGGAGATGGTGTAGTGTTTATTTGAAAATATTTCATCCATTGATGCTGATGAACATTTCATGCAAAATAAGTTTCTGCAGTACAATTTTTAAAAATTCATGGAGTCATTGAGTTCTTTAATTCTACTCTAAATTTAAAACCATTATTCTCTATTTAGAGCAGACAAATCACATTACTCTACAAATCATTACTCTGTCACTTCACTTCCTTCTCTTCCACTCACATGCCTCACCTCACGCCCTTCTAGTAAGCTGAGTTGGAATAGTAAGTGTCCTTTGTTTCTGCTGCTTTTTGCTGTATTGGTGCATTTAGATTCTGTTTGAAATGGGCAAATAGCAGTTCTGTTGTTCTTAAAGAGAAGCCTGTAAACTGTTTTGAGTGTAAGAGTAATTTTTAGTTTGTAAAGGGAATGCAATACTTATCAGGTTTCCAATCACTAGCAACCATTCCATTGATCTCTGATTATATGGTAAAGAATAAACAATCAACTATGAAACATAGTAAAAGTCATTTTCATACTCCCCTCTCCACTGTGAAACTAATCAAATTAGCTTCACCCAGTCAGTTTTCCTATAGATGGAATCTTGTTTGTCAGAACCTAATTTCAAATGTCATGTAAAAACAAAAATGAATAAAACATTAATGTTGTTAAAGATTGCTTTTAGTATTTTTACTAAATTTTAGCATGTTTGGAATTTTTTACCATGTGGTGGAATGAGACTCTGCTGCTGTTTGGGGAAGGATGCATCTGATGCACTGAAAAGGACATGGACAATTGTTTCTTAGCATAATTTCTGTTATGAAAGTTGTAGGTATGCACATTTCAAGTTAGCAGTTTGTTATATTTTCTTATTACAAAAAACGTTTTTGTCTAGGCTAAATAATTAATCAATTATTTTTAGATAAATGAATAATCTGGCTGGGGAAATGTTGTAAGGTGGATTTTATGTATGCTGAACAATTCCCTAATACATTTTGTCTGTTAGATACAATCTTCTCAATTTTAGAACTGCATCAAAGACACAAATCTTGATATGAAATTCATGAAAGGAAAATGCAGATTTTCATTGCTATTATATTTGATCACAGGCATAAAATTTTATATAATTTGGTGAGAAACTACATAAGCTTAAATTTTAGTATATTTTCAAATATTTTATAAATGCTAATATAAAAGAAATAGAATATCTGACACTGTCAAAACTATATTATCTCAAACTGCCTCCCCCTACCATGTCAGGGAAAAAGGTGGGGGGAAGGGGTGATTTCTGGTATGCCTCTTTGAAGAACACATTCTATTATGAAAAATTATATGGATAATAATTCCTATAGCAGTACCAAACTAGAAAACTTCTACTTAGCTTTCCTGCATACAATATAATAAAATCCTATCTGTATTCATCTCAACATCATGAAAAAATCCTGATCCAAAAGCCCTGGATTCAAATTTTACTTTTGACCTTTTCAAACTATGAGCTTAAAAATGACAAGTCTTTAATCTACCAGGGAATTTGTATCCTTATCTGGAAAATGTGGAAAAATACACTAAAGGGTATTTAGTGTTTAGTGAAATGTAATGCACTAAGACTTTTGGGACACCTTGTAGTTAATGTTTAAGGACCTTTCCAGTTTTAGCACTTGTAATTCTTCATTACCTTATAATATTGTGATGAGAATCAGATAAAATAAGTGATAAACCGTTTTGCAAAGTTTAAATCTATATACGTAACACATATTGTTATTTTTCCTTCATTTTTAGACAGGTAAATGACATCATAAGATGATGTCAACTCATGAATTGGATTTCAGCAAAGCAAAGTAATATGAATAGTCCTATTCTCTCTTCTAGTTATTGAAGCCTAGTGGCAAGAAAACAGTTAAAACAACTACCAATGACTCAGGGGGTCAATGGATGTCCCTGTTTCTCTGATGTCTGACAAGCTCTAAATACTCCACGAAGCCTGCTTCAACTGCCTTTATGGCAATTGGAACAAATTGTTCTTATCCACTCATTCTACCAGGGAAAGATTTTAGATATCTGGAGAGAAATCCCCCTAATTCACATCCATCAAATACTCTCAACCTAGTTTAAACAGGCCATCTACCACAATACATTATTCAAGTTGTGGTCACTGCATATGCTATACCTTTTTGGAACCACAAAGGGGAAGTGATTGCCGAAAGTGGATAAACAAACTTGGCAAATCCTCATAGCAGAGGTGCTAGTCTACTTTGAAAATCCCATATATCCCAGTGAATTTTAACATTACTGCTGCTACTACTACTACAGCTTCTATTAACACAAGTATTGTCATTCTCTTTTTTTTTTGATGGAAATCAGATGCATTTTTGTTTTATTTTTGTTTTTTGCTGAGGCAATTGGGATTAAGTGATTTGTCCAGGATCACACAGCTGGGAAGTATTAAGTGTCTGAGGCCAAATTTGACCTCAGGTCCTCCTGACTTCAGGGCTGGTGATCTATCCATTGCTCCACCTAGCTGCCCCAAGATTCTGCTTTCTATATGCTCACCTTTTCTTCCATATCCTTTGGAATTCATTCTATTCTTAGAAAGTTTTCCCTTATTTTAGACCTCTCCCATTAATGTTTTTTTTTTCCTTCTTTTGGCTCTTACTGAAATGTGACTCCCCCAGATGATATTGCATCTTTGGCACCCTTTTCCAGTTTTAATTATGTCTTCTCTCACATTCTGAGACTTGTTCCCTAAGATTAGCCAAATATTCCTTGCTTTTGCTCTCATCTTTCTATCATCACTAAGCAACAACTCCTCTTTTGAAGGTTACTGTAAACAAATTTGTCACCCAATATACATACTAGGGACTATTATCTATTAATTACAGGACAATCTCCTTTTTTTCCCCAATGAATTCAATACCTCCTAGTCTCCATTTTTATCTTAATTCTTTCTCTCCTATTAGGAAACCTAACCATTTAAGATACTCTTCCTAATACCTAACTTTTCTACTGCTTAATTTATTCAATGCCTATGACCTATTTATTCTTCCTTATCTATATATCAAAAGTCTTCAAATCAGTCACAAATATTGTATTTATGTGAATAAGATCTCTGTAATTCCTTTGTTTCATTGTCATCTTCCATCATTTAATTCTATTTCTACCTTACTCCTTCAAAATTTGTTCATGAGGTTCATTAATACAAAATCTTTACCCTCTTAGTACTTTGTCTGTTGTCTCTGTTCCCTTCCTTTCCCAGATTTTACCACTCTAGTGAATTACTTCATCAATTCAATTCAATTCAATCCAATTCTATACTTTACTATGGAATTCCTTTCTTCTATATCTGTGAATGCTTATCCCTTTCAAAATACCAACCACCCCATCATCCACCTCCTTTATTCCTTTTCTCATAGTATTTAATGGATCTAGAGGGAATGGATCTATCATTCTGATTGGATCCCCTATAAATTTATGGTATCTAATTTAAACTTGGCCATCACTGTAGCAAGGCTGATCGCTAATTGATACCTGATTTTCCTCGCCACTACAGCAATTACAACTCTTTTTCACAAGTTTTCACAGAACCTCTCTTTCATTTTTTTATCTTTTTCCTCATCAAAACTTGCCAAGAGATCACTCTTTTCTCTCTTCTTCTAACTATTATTCCTTTTTTCCATGACCTCTTTTAATAACCCTGCACTATTTCTTCCTTTACTACATTCTTTGATGAAAAGGTGATTTTTTTTGTACTTCTGATCCCAACATCTTCCGTTTTCTCCAGGAATTATTCCCATTATAATCATTTTCTTTCCAGTTTCTAGTCTCCGTATCTACTACTAGTTCATTGATGCTTTAAAATTGGTTAAAAAGGTTGGGTCAGTGCATGTCATGCATGGAGGTCACAGGCAGTGAAGGCCCAGGGGGCCGTGCCTCTGGAGAGCAAGTCTTTAAATGGCTTGAGTTGAGGTGAAAGTGTTATACCTCTCCAGGTTCCATATCCCTGCCAAGGACATCATGGCATCTCCCCTGATGCAGCGTTGCATCTGCCTCTTGGCCACCCATCAAGCCTCACCCTTAACTATAATTAGCAGACTGAGGCTGGCCAGGGTTCCCAGCAAGATGATGACTCCCACACATGAATCCGCTTTCTCTACTTTGGATGGCCTCTTAAATAAGGAGCTGGTGTACATCCCCTATCTAGTCACTCAAGAAGTTGAACAGAAGATTGAGAACGCTACTACCCCTAAAGAAGTGCTAGAATTACTTGATAGTAGGTACAAGCTTCATCATAACCATGCTGCCCTCATGGTAATTAAGCTTTCTCGCCTCTTTACTGATAAGCACCTGGACAGAGACTCACTCAGTAAGGATGCCCAGGCTCAGAAGCTCTTCCGCACTATGGACAGCCAGATAGCCTCAGTCTGGCATGTAACCTTTATGAACTTGCTCTGGAGCCTCTATACATGGCAACTTCCAGTGAATTTCAAGCTTCTGCTATCTGTGGAACAAGAGGTTTGCTGGAGACTTTGCAGTGTTAAATATAAGAACCTGGTTTTTCTGGCAGTGATGAGCATCCCCTACATACAGGAGCAGGCCTCAAGGGAGCTGCTGACAGAACTGTTAATGTACTTGGAGCACCACTGGGCAGAGATTGAGGCCTGCCATGCTGTGATGATTCTCATGACCAAAGTGGGACACCTCTCAAAGGCACTAATGGACCAGCTAGAGGACAAGTTCCTGGAGTTGGCAAAGCAGTTTGTCCCTGAAAAGCGATGCTGATCTTGGCTTCTCAGAACTGGCATTAAGTGCCCCTACTTCGAGCCATCTCCTACCATCTGGCTCAGAAACCTTTTACCTTGACAAGAAGTATGCCTATTGACTTTGCATATGCTTGTGGAAAACTAAACTTCCACCAAACCAGATATTTCAGAAGCTCGCAGCTGAACTGCTGCCCCTGGTGTCGAGCATGACACCCAGTGATGTAACTCAGTGCTCCAAGTCCTTTGCCTCCCTCAAGTGGCTCAACTTGCCTCTTTTTGAAGCCTTTGCCCAGCACATAATGAACAAGGCAGATAGCTTCACCCCACTCCAACTGAGCAACATAATCCTGGCATCTGTTCGTCCGAACTTCCATCCTGAGCAAGAAGAACTGTTCTTCAGTTTGATATATGGGAAGTTGGAGTCAGAACTGACCAAGTTGAGCCCCAGCCTGTAAGGTGATGTGGTGTGGACCCTGTGTGTACTAGCAAGTACAGAACAGGCATCTATAAGAGATTCTTTGCCAGGACTTTCACAGCCAGTTTCTAGGTAGCAAGTTCTCTCAGAGCCAAAACACCTGCCAGAAACTGGTCCACATCAATGTTATTGGTGAACTAGATAGAACATCCTGAGTACATCCTGAGTACACTGGGCCATTCCTTCCAGCAATAGCCCTCCAACCTCACCTCTCACATCCAAGAGGATGACATCCATGCAGAAAGATCTGTGGGACATACCAAAAGGGTGGATGACAAGGCCTGTTTTGGAGAAACCACTCAGTGTGGTTGGGAGCTACATGCTGAGTTGTTACTTGATGTAGACAATCAGCCTCTGCCCATGAAGAACTTTTTGGCACCTCACCTGGCTCAGCCAAGTGGAACTCAGCCTCTACCCCCAGGTACCTAGAGGTTGGTTTTTCTGCGTTGGGAGTTCCCAAATTTCAACAACCAAAGCAAAAATCTGCTGGGTCAGTTTGTCATGGTCAAGCGACACCTCCAGGTGGCTGGCCTCTTGATGGTTGATGTTCCATACTATGAATGGGTAGAACTGAAGTCTGAATGGCAGAAGGGTGTCTATCTTAAGGACAAGAATGGGAAGGCAGTGGCAGAGGACCCGGCCAACTGACCTACCTTGTAGCCTTGGATAATGCTAGTCCTGCTTTGGAACAGCTTGTGTCAAGAGGAGGAACTTGTGTATCCAGAGTCCTACCCGGCAGCCCAGTCTTGCTCCCAGAAACCTCAGGGGCAACACTTATTTCTGCCTCACAAGGACATTTCCTGGGCACTCCTGGGACCCTTCTCCTCAATGATCTGACTCCTGCTGCTGCTGAATTGGTGTTATTGGATAACCAAGTCCTGGGTGTGGGGGAAGACTACCCATCATTCCTTCATTGTAAACGACAGTCCCCCAATAAAGGTTTCCATTTGAGCTGTGAAAAAAATAAAATAAAATTGGTTTAAGATTCTCCCATATTAAAGCAACAACAACAACAACGACAACAACAACAACAAATAAACAACCTCACCAGCTTCTACCATCACTGCTACTTACCACCTTAAATTCTCTTTTCTTTCTTAAATTCCTTAAATTTCTTTTGCTGCTTACAGTTTTACTGCTCTTATTCTCTTCTAAATGCTTTGTAATCTAGACTTAGGCCTCATCACTCATCTGAATCCACTCTCTCTAAAGTTACTAATGTAATATGGTGTAGTGAATAGACTGTGGAGACTTGGAGTCAAGAAGATATTTTGATTCCTGACTCAGACACTATGTTATCTTGGACAGGTCACTTAAACTCTGTGGGCTTCAGCTTTCTCATCAGTGCAATGTTGAATTTAGATTCACTGCTATTTGAGATGCTGTTTTCTTCTAAATCGATTTATATAATATTCATATATTATATGTATGTCATACATATAATATGTAATATGAAGTATTATTGCTGCTATTTTCTGAACAAAAGATGTTGAAGCCATGTGAAGTAAATATTCTGGAGACAGATTTAGAACCCAGGTCTTCTGATTCTTAATCCAGTGTTTGAAACTGGAAAAAATCTCAAACTATTTTACTTTTCATATTACTTAACTAAAGGATAAAATGCTATATTACTGAATGGGGAGACCTAAATCAGGAAACTTTGCATAATTTATCAGTGGTGGTTCCAGAGTATTTTTTAAAACCAAAGCAGACAAGTAATTTTTAAAAATCCTGACTGGTATGCAATATTACTACTAGTCATCATAGTTCCTGGTGTCCTCATCACTTATCTTAATCTTATTGTAATACTTAGAACTACTACAATATTAGGGGAAAAACCATGTCTACAGGGTACCAAAGAGCATCTTTAATAAATAATATTAAAAACTCCACGAAAATGAAATTTTGACAGGAAAATAAAATATAGACTTTATATTCATTCACATGCTCTTATAATTGCAAATAAAATCTTGCCTTTTATCCATATTAAATTCAAAACAGGCAGAATTGATTTTGAAAGAAATTTACTGAATTTATACATTGTCATGCAATTGAGAAATCAGACCAAAATTAAGTTAGACTTAGAATTAAAATGCAAACCCTTGCCTGCTTTACAATCAATTTTTCAAAGAAATATAAGTAGTAGTTTAGAATTTCAAGACTTAATTTGAATGAATATTAATGCATAAATATGTGAAGCACAGAGGTAACTGACCCCAGACCTCACATTATGTACAAAGTAGCTGCTTAGCTAGGATAACCATTTTTTCACTTTTTTTTTGTCAGAAACCTGAGACATTCCAGTATAGAATAGGTTTTGTTTCTTTTAGAGGTCAAATCAGACCTCCTGCTTGAAAAATACATTATCCAAAAAAGGTAATGTTAATGAATATTTATGAGAGATGTTCTTTCTTATCAGAGCTGTGCAAGTTTTCTGAAGCTTGGCACTAAAACTAACGTGATTTTTAGCAAAAATCTGTAAGTCAGAATGTGGAAAATGGGTCTTTATACGTTTTAATCTGACTCATTCTGACTTCCCCTGTTATGCATCATCATTGCATTTAAAGAACATCTTCAGTGCAGCATTCTTTCTCTTGTCTTTGAGAATTTAAACCAGGAAAATAGAATGCTTAAGTGGCATTATTCATTTTTGCATGATTCCATTTCAATATGTTTTTCTTCTTAAAGGCATCTATTTCCACAAAAGCCACAATGACTTAGACCGATAATTGTAGACATCCAGATTTCTATTCTCTGGAATGTGGAAGGGGCTATCACATATTTAATATGTATAAAGATTAAATACAAAATAGTAAGAAAGTTTTTTAATCAAAGTATTATGTTTTCTAGTGGCTCAACTCTTTCTTACCATCTTTAAAAACTAGGAGTTTTTAGTATCATAGAATATCATGATGAAATGGGAAATTGTATCTTGGATAACCAAGAACTTTCTTAGTAAAGATTTTGCATAAAGAACTAATAAGTAAAAAACTTATAAATATGAATTTCTTTATGGCCTACCCAAAATAATCATTTATTAGTATGCAGGGCATTCATTCAGACTGTACTCCAGATGCCTTAGCTCTTTTTTTTTTCCTTTTGGCTGAGGCAATTGGGGTTAAGTGACTTGCCCAGGGTCACACAGCTAGGGAATGTTAAGTGTCTGAGATCAGATTTGAAGTCAGGTCCTCCTGACTTCAGGGCTGGGGCTCTATCCACTGCATCACCTAGCTGCCCCTGTTTTAGTTCTTTATCCTGAACTTTCATTCTAGCCCTGGAATTCACACCTTAGGCTTTCTCTACTTACTGGCCTCTTCTTTTAATTGGATGGATCAGAGCAGAATTTCCATTTATTCCATATAAGCAGAAAGCCTAATTCGGTTTAATTTCCAGAGCCATACCTCCACTCTTTTTTTTTTTTTTGGAGTTGTCTTGCCTCATTACAATGTAAGCTTCTTGAGAACACACTGTGTTTAATTGCATTTGCATTGCTAGTGCTTAGCATGGTGCCTGTCATGTATGCTTATTGATTAAATTGCAGGACTCTTACTTACTCTGGGGAACTTAGTTATGGGTGCTGAAATTTAAAGTGTTCAAGAGAGCAATTTATTCCATCAGCACTTAGAAATATCCAAAATCAGTTAATTTGAATAATTAGTTGTTTATTATTAATCCTATTAAATCAGCAGTTGTTAGTTAATAATTAATTGCCTGAAGCTGAGCCACACCCCCACAACAACCTCCTCCTGAAGTGTCTCAGTGTCTCAGCTTTCTCCTAAGAAATTTATGTTTCAAGAGATTTCCAAAGTGTCTTCTCAAAGTCTCTCTCTCTTAGTTGAAAAGTTGGTTTTAGAGCATCTTTCATGGTATTTGACTCAGGAGTCTCAGTTTGTTTTGTGATGCTTGTTCTGAATAACAGAATTTATAGTTAGGGTTCCTGTAATGTGATAAAAAAAATTTGTAGTCATTCTCTATTATTCAAAAAGCATTTAAGTGCTCACTGGGTTGTATTCCCTTCACACTTAATATTTCTAGTATCAATTTTAGATATATCTTTGCTATTATTTAATCCCCCAAACCCCAAGGATTACTCCCTCATCTTTTTCCCCTACCCCAGTCCTCCCATTCATCCCATTCACATGAATTTCAACCTCTTATCCAATTCTTCTTAATCTACACACCCTTTTATACTCCAATTTATCCTATTTCTTCTTCTTCTTACTTTTTATAGATTTTGGATGGTGCGTAATACACACCTATACATACATACATATATATATATATATAAAACACCTATACATATATATATATTCCCTTCTTAAACCCATTACTGATATAAGATTTCAGAACTACAAACCCTTATCAACTATCAAATTCCTCTGTTTTAATTCCTGCCTTCATACCTCATTTGTGTAGCATAATTACATTTTTATCTTTTCCTGCATGGTTTTGCTTTTTAGTCAGTTCATACTCAGCTCTATCCCAATTTTTCTTTTGAACTATCCAATTACTAGTGACAATCTTAAACATGGTTTACATTTCCACATATAAAACATAAACAGTTTGTCCTTACTGACACTCTTTAAATTATTTTTGATATTGGTTTTTTTATGCCAAACGACAAAATTCAGAAAATTTGACAATTCATTGAATGTCCATTTTATTTCCATTCAATATTATACTGAATTTTGCTGGATAAAATATTTTCAGCTGCAGCCCTGAGATTTTTTTTTTTATTGTTGACATATGATGTTCCAGGACCTGTGATCTTTTATTGCAGTCACTGATATTTTCATGCAATTCTAATAGTAGCTCCAGCATATTTGAGACGGTGGTGTTGGTGACGATGGTAGTAGTGATGATGGCAGTGGTAGTGCTGGTACTTTTAAAATTTCCTCTTTGATCTGGAAGATTTGAAATTAAAATTTAAAATTTAGCCTATATGTTTTCCTTGTAGGATATTTTTCAGGTGTTGAAAGGTGGATTTTTTTCTATTTTTACTTTCCCCTCTTATTCTATCACTTCAGGACAATTTTCTTTAATTATTTAATGTATTATTGTATCAAAGTTCTTGTTTTGGTATGTTTTCTTCTTGCACTATTCTCCAGACCTGTTGTTTTTATTTTTTTAAATTTATTTTTTATTACAAATAGCTTTATGAATCGTGTTGGAAGAGAAAAATCAGAGCAAAAGGAAAAAAGAATCATGGGAGAGAAAAAAAAAGCAGAAAAAAGAAATGAACATAGAATGTGTTGATTTACATTCAATCTTCATAGTTAATTTTTTGGATGCAGAAGACATTTTCTATATAAAGACTACTGGAATTGCCTTGGATCACTGATCCACTAAGAAGAGCCAAGTCTTTTATAATTGATTATTCCACATTCTTGCTGTTATTGTGTATAGTATAATTCTGGTTATGCTTGTTTCACTCAGAATCATTTAGTGTCCATTTTTCCTGAACTTTATAAAATCAGCTTTTCATAATTTTTATAGAACAATAATATTCCATTAGGTTCATATACCACAACTTATTCAGCCATTCCTCAATTGATGAACATTTAATCATTTTCCAGTTCTTTGCTACAACAAAAAGAGCTGTTACAAACAATTTTGCACATGATTTTCCCCCTCCTTTGTGATTTCTATGGGATATAGACCCAGTATTGGTACTGCTGGGTCAAAGGGTATGCACAACTTTATAGCCCTTTGGGCAAACTTCCAAAATGTCCCCAAGAATGGTTGGATCATTTCACAATTCCACTAATAATGCATTAGTGAACCAGTTTTCCCATATCTCCTCCAACATTTATCATGTTTTTTTCCTATTATCTTAGTCTATCTAAGAGATATGAGGTTTAATTTGTTTTAATTTACATTTCTCTAATGAAACGTGATTTAGAGCATTTTTTTCATATAAATATAGAGGGCTTTCATTTCATCATATGAAAATTTTTCATATCGTTTGATCATTTTATAAATTGGGGAATGACTTCTAGTCTTATGAATTTGACATGGTTTTTTATATATTTCAGAAATGAGATCAGAAACACTGGCTGTAAAAATGTTTTCCCACCTTTGTATTTCCCTTTTAATCTTGTTTCTGTGGGTTTTGTTTGTGCAAAAGTTTTTAAATTTAATGTAATCAAATGTATTCATTTTGCCTTTCATAATGTCTAGCTCTTCTTTGGTCATAAATTCCCCCCCTTGTCCAAAGATCTGATAAGTAAATTATCCCTTGCTCTCCTAATTTGCTTATGATATCACCCTTTATGCCCAAATCAAGTGCCCATTTTGACTTTATTTTTTTATGGAGTGTGAGATGTAGGTCTATACTGAGTTTCTGACATACTAATTTCCAGGTTTCCCAGCAATTTTTGTCAAATAGTGAGTTCTTATCCTAGAAAGTGGAGTTTTGGGGTTTATCAAATACTAGATTTCTATAGGCCTTCATTATTATGTCATGTGTATCTAATCTGTTCCAATGATATACCACTCTATTTCTTAGCCAGTACCAAATAGTTTTAATGATTGATGTTTTATAATATGGTTTTAGGTTTGGTACTTCTAAGCCACCATCCTTTGTATCTTTTTTTCATTAATTCCCTTGATAATTCCTTTTGTTCTTCCAGATAAATATCATTATTATTTGTTCTAGTTCTATAAAATTATTTTTTTTGTCAATTTGATTGGCATGGCACTGAACAAATAGGCAAATTTAGGCAGAATTGTCATTTTTATTATATTAGCTTGTCCTATCTATGAACAATTGATATTTTTTTCAATTGTTCAGATCTCACTTTATTTGTATGAGAAGTGTTTTGTAATTGCCTTCCTATAGTTCTTGAGTTTGTCTTAGTAGGTAGATACCCAATTTTTTAAATTTTTATACATTTATTTTAAATGGAGTTTCTCTTTCTATCTCTTCTGATGGGCTTTTTCAGTAACATATAGAAATGCTGATGATTTCTGTGGATTTATTTCATATCCTGCAACTTTGATAAAGCTGTTGATTGCCCAAAATAGGTTTTTGGATGATTTTCTAACATTCTCTAAGTATATCATCATATTTGCAAAGAGTGATAGCTTTATTTTCTCATGGCTTATTC